>CM053591.1:201219250-201262341 GCA_028646515.1 Pseudochirops corinnae | reverse complement strand
GACCACCTTTGATAAACTGGACTCTTCTCAACAACACACAGTTATAAGACAACTCTACAAGTCTCAGAATGGAAGGAGATGTCTACATTCAGAGAAAGATCTAGAAAGAACAGAGTTTAAATGGAGACTGAAACAATCCACATGCTATCATACTTTCCATGTTTGGTTTTGTTTCTTTTTTCCCATTGTTCACTCATTCATGGCCTGAGCTAGACATGCCCGTGATTGCTAAAATAGCTCCCAATCTGGGGCCCTCTCTCAGAGCTGGCTGCCTCTGCTCCTCCTCCCCAAGGGCTCTGCCCTGCTCTCCTCTGCTTGCACCAAAGGTTCTGCCTTGTTGCAGCCTTCGTGTCTCCCTGTGCATGACATCAGAGGTGGGAAGCCAGCCATGTGGCCCTGGATGTGGGCTCATCCCCTCCCCATCAAACCTCTGGCCTTTGATGCTTGGCCCAGCTACCCTGGGGTGAAGACAGCAGGCCACACCAACTAGGAAGAGATGGAGGGCTGGACTGGGCAGAGTAGAGGGGGCAGTTGGGGGGAGGTGGGCAGAACCAAAGTGAGGGGCAGTCTCCACATTCTGCCCCTCCCCCCATGCCCTGAGGTTCAGGTGACCTCCCTCCAGTGACTCTGCCGTGGCCATGTCATCTGTCCCGGGTCCCTCTGCCCTCCTCGCCCTCCTGTGGTGCTCCCACCCCAAGCACTCATCTTAGGCCTTAGGTCTTTCCTTATGTGAGCGAAAATGCTACGTAGCCTGCCTGACTTTGGGTAAACTTCTTCCAGGTTGCTGGACTCTGCTGGGGCACCTGGAGATCAGACATCCCCAAGGTCACATGGTCAGAAGTAGATGCTTCACTTCTGAGTTGGAGTCAGGAAATCTTGGGTCTTTGACCTGTCTCATGAAAAAATCGGCCCAGGTGCTCACAGCTAATTTGTGGTACAGCTGGAGTTTGAACCCAAGCTTTCTGCTGGCAACTGTAGTGGTCTTTGCATAATGCCACAAGTAGCAGAGGAGGGCATTCTAGGCAGGGGGAATTGTGCAGGTAAAAGTATGGAGGTGGGAATGCTCCTGGTAGTTTGGGGGACAGCAGCTGGCTGTGCCCGTTGAGTCAGAGCCCAGGCTAGTAGGAAATGAAGCCCCAGAAAGAGGTCAGCTGAGATCAAAGGCCCAATCTGAATCTGAGTCCTCTAGGACCTGGGGTGGGCTGATGTCTCCCCTCTCAGGGGGGGGGAGGGAGGGGGGAGGCGGCTGGGGAGGGATCTCCAGCCTCATCACAGCCTGGCATCTTTTCCATGTTGCCATCTGAAAAACAAGGAGGCTAAGGGAATTTGGGATTATCCACCAGATTCATCCACTGGGCTAGAGACAGGAGACAGGCTCAAGCTTAGCAGCCAGGCCACAGATGAAGTCTCTGACTAGGGAGGCCCTGTTGAACTGCTGATGCCAGGCTTTGAGGCCGTTGGACCAAAGCTACACATCTGGGCTGCAGGAAGCTTGGCATGTTTGGTGGAATCTGCTTAGCAGGGAGGTCTGAGGCCTCAGACGTTCAGGTTTTCCCCTGGGCCTCATTCATCTTCCATCCCAGCTCTCCCAGTAGGGCTGGTCTGCCTGAAGAGTCGTCACACCCACGAAGGGAGAAAGATCACCAGGCAGAGGGGAGATTGAATGCTGCCAGCTCGAGAGGCATTCCCCAACCCGGATGTCCGAAGGAGCTGGGGTTTTCCCAAGGCAATGCAGGGGGAGACAGCCATCCTCAGGCAGGTGGGTGGGGAGCAATGGCCTTTAGGGTGGGTGTTGCCACAGGGGCCATTAGAGGGAGGAGCCTGAGGACCAAAAGCCCTGGTCTGGCTCCCGCCAGGTCCTAGCAGGGGGTGTGGCTTCCAGGCCAGCCTTGGGCTAGCCATGGGCTCTGGGGCTAGAGATGGTCTATAATAGATGAAGATGTAGTCTAACTACTATCTGCCCTGAGGGCAGACTCAGGCTCAGCAGCTCCCAAGTTGGTTTTGGTTCTGTCAGTCCATCAGCATGCATTTACTAAGCACCTATGATACAGGGTTGCATGGGGCTTTCAGGAGGACGAGCCCCTCAGGGGCGAGGGCTGCTCACCCACCTCTCACTTGTGCCTCCCACAAGCTGTAGCATGAGCATTAGCCAACCCTCGGTAGACAGTCTGGGCAGAGGGCTGAACCAGGCTGAGGGTAGCTGAGGGGGTCTCGAACCCTTCAGTGAGTTGGGGGGATATCTACCCTGAGCATGTGAAGACTTCCCCTGGCACATTGGTTTTCAACCTTCTTAATGCCACGACCGTTTAATATAGTTCCTCAAGTTGTGGTGACCCACAATCATAAAATTATTTTTGTTGCTACTTCATAACGGTAATTTTGCTACTGTTATGAATCATAATGTAAATATCTGATATGCAGGATGTATTTAAATCAAACATAACCCACAGGTTGAGAACCGCTGCCCTGGCAGAATGGACAGATGAGCACAACGGCCATGAAGCAGGCGCTGTGGAGCTTGGAGTTTGGTCAGACAGGAAGACACCAAGGCCACCCACTGCATCCTGAGCTATCGATGGCCATCCCAACTTTCGTCTTGCCGCTGGATTTCCATGATGACTCTGGAGAAGAGAGTGAGGCTGGCGACCTTGGCAGCTCTGCTTCATTTAAACCCAATTCACATCAACCAAGACATTGCCCAACATCACCTATGATGTCATTGGTCCCCTTTGAAAAGGAAGGACGAGTGACAGCAGCAGCAGCGTTTTACATAGATTAATCTCATTTGATGAGAGGATTTTCAGGCCAATGTTCTTCATTTTCACAATGGCATTTTCCAAATAAATTTTCATGCTTGCCTCTCTGGGAACCTGAAGCACTGTTGGGGCACCAGGGGCATACACCCAATAGGAATTTTCCCATCATAAGGGTAGAGTAAGAAATCCCTAAGCATATAAACAGCTAACTAACCAAACCAACC
The DNA here is from genome assembly GCA_028646515.1 of Pseudochirops corinnae. Classification (NCBI taxonomy): domain Eukaryota; kingdom Metazoa; phylum Chordata; class Mammalia; order Diprotodontia; family Pseudocheiridae; genus Pseudochirops; species Pseudochirops corinnae. The sequence continues at coordinate 201,259,361 of CM053591.1, read as the reverse complement.
AATACCTTCGGCCACACTTGGCTTTCTCAGAGATTCCTTAAGAAAGAGACGGAGGCTGGGCCCAAGGAGTGATATACTGAGCTCATACATGTTGGGGGCTAGTTGTTAAAGGTTCAGTGAAACTACAGGGGGCCTGATTGTTAAATGTTCAGTGTGAGCACTTAAAGCTTGGAAGTGGGTAAATACTACAAATTAGGGCTTTATTTATTACTCTGTTGGTTGTCTAGGCTTTAAAAAAAAGTGGAGAAAATGTTAATGATACAGATTCAACCATCCACCCACTCATCCATCCATCCATCCATCCATCCATCCATCCATCCATCCATCCCATTCATCTATCTATCTATCTATCTATCTGTCTGTCTATCTATCTGTCTGTCTATCTTTCTATCTATCTATCTGTCTGTCTATCTTTCTATCTATCATCTCTCTATCTTTCTATCTATCTATCTATCTATCTATCTATCTATCTATCTATCTATCTATCCAGATGGATACATGTATGTGTATTCACACTCTGAAAGTGTGTGTGCACATAATATACTTGTATCTGTGTGTATATAGACAGTTAAGTGGTGCCATAGTGCACAGAGCTCTGGACTTGGAGTCAGGAAGATTCAACTTCATGAGTTCAAATCTGGCTTCAGACACTTCCTAACTGTGTGACCCTGGACATGCCACTTTACCCTGTTACCCTCAGTTTCCTCATCTGTAAAATGAACTGGAGAAGGAAATGGCAAACCACTCCAGTATCTCTGCCAAGAAAACCCTAAATGAGGTCACAAAAGCATTGGATTCGACTGAAACAAATGAACACCAACAAATATGTGTACACATACATCATGATGCATATGTGTATATGTGTGTATGTACATACATACATTTTTGGAGAATTAGCTGTTCCACATTCACAAGCACACCTCTGGGTGAGACCCTTGTGGAGCCCAGGGCTCTGTGAGAGGATTCCAGAATGGGAAACAGGATATGCTTTGAATCAGCCAGATGTGCTTCCAGGAAACCTGGGCCATTCAAGAGAATCTCTTTAGGTTGACTCTCTTGAAGATGAAGGGATGGGGAAAGTTTCTTCTACTTAAAGATACAACACAAAGAAACAGCATAGAAAAGGAGGAGAAAACTCTTGTCTCATCATGCTTCTTGAAGGAGGGAATGGAGGGCATAGGGAAGGGAGCATTTACTTCCTCCTCCTGATCTCCTGGAAGCATCCCTTGCTCCAAGGCTCTTGACTCAGGAAAGAGTTGCTGAGTCTTGAGGGCACCTTGCCAGGACCCAACCAGTTAAAGTTAAAGAAAATGCTAACCAGAGGTTCAGCAGAGATTTCAGGGGAAGGGAAGAAGCCTAACTCTTGTCTAGACCCCAGAAGACCCAGAAGCTTGTAGGCTTCTCTGACCAGGAAAACTGAGGTTGGAAGGAAGGTGAATGAAGGTCATTGAGGTACCAGCACCAGACTGAGGAGAAGACAGAAGTTGGCCCCTAGATCATCGGAAAACACACACACACACACACACACACACACACACACACACACACAATGAGTGAGTCAGTGAATGAAGGCGCCTTTATTCCTTTATTGGGTGTTTGCTGTGCCAAGCCCTCTAGGTGCTGGGGCTACAAATGCAAAATAATATAAAAGAAAGTCAGTCTCTGTCCTCCAGAGGTGTATATTCCAGTGTGTGTGGGGGGGTGGCAGAATAACATACGAATGGTGGCCAAGGACGAGAGGCTGGTCAGGGATGGTGGGTGGAGTCGTCAGGTGGCTGATCAGCACATTTTTTCCCAGGAATGACGGAAGTGTTGATTTGATCAACACTTTGTGCCAGTAGCGATTGGGCTGGAATTTGTACAGGTCAGACAGCCGGGCAGCAGGGAAAGATGAGGACTGAGTCGGAGAAGGAGCTGACTCCTGAAACTTGGGGGTTTGAGAACGACTCCCAGGAGGTGGTTGTAGAAAATTGGGTATCAGTGTGCACTCTTTGGGTTGTCCAGGCCGTCATGGTTTCCACGTTTTCATCATTTGGGGGTGTAAGGTGTTTCATCTTCTCTCCAACAAACAATGGACAAGACGTTGCCACCATTCCCCTCCAAAGTCCTAGCAACATCCAAGATCAAACATGGCCCCCTCAGTGAGGATGGTTCTGGTGGTGTCAGGATGACTGTGAACAAGTCTCAGTTCTCAGTCAGTGGGAGGTGCTGTCTCCCCATCAGCACTAACAGGAGGCTCAGCTGGTACCTGTTCAGAGGGACCTACTCCAATGCAGGGAAAGAAGATGAATGAATGATGGATGAATGAAACATTTACTGGGCACCTATTTGTGCCAGGCACCATGAATTTAGGGAATACAATGCAGAAAGCACCCAGCTTCGTCCCATTTTTTTATTGCTCAAAGAAGGGATATGACTTGCCCAGGGTTGTACCACTACTGAGGGTCTGAGGTCACATTTGAACTCAGATCCAACAGCCTCTAAACCAAACTTTCTTTCAGGATTCTACCTCCTCCTATGACATTGAACAACTGCCGTTGATGATGATGATGACAAAACCCACTTCCAATGTCCGAGCTACACTCAGCTCCTGCTGGGCTCTGGGGAGAGGAGTTAAGCTGACCTGCATCTCCATATCAGTGACTTTGTCAAGTGGCACCACGTCATTACCGGCGGCAGCAACCCTGACATCTGCATGCATTAACATCTGTCTTGCTGCAGCGCCCTAAGCATCATGGGATCCCTCCAAAGGATTTGCAGCAGAAACCTTCCTCCTGCATCCTGTCTTCCCCATTTGGATGGGAGCCCCTGGAGAGTCATGCCATTTGTGACAGCAGCCATTGGCTGCCGAGCCCTTAGGAATGGCTTCATTTGTTACTGCCTCCCAGATCCTGCTGGTGGCCGGCCCTTCCACATGCTCCCAGCTGCCTCTTAGCTAATCTCCCCAGAGTTTTCACCCTTGTCAAGATTTTTACATGACTGATAAGACCAGATGGCTTTCATGTCCAAATGAGTGATTTCTGGTGGTAGAATTTTAGTAACCATCACTAGGTGCTAAGGGGAGTGATCCTGGGCTGGGAGGACCTGCCGCTGACTTGGGCAGAGCTTCCCTTCAGATTGCCCTTACTATCCCACTCACCACCCAAGCAGCTCCCTGCTCAGGCTCCTCTGGGCCTCACTTGACCATGGAGTGGACTAGCTGTAACAGTGCCTTGGCTTTGGCTCTTCTCCAATTCAGAAAACACATCCTGTTCAATTTCCTTTCTCCTCTGGAGAAATTTAAAGAGGCGATGAACTCCTGGCCCATTCCACGGTTTTCTCACTACTTTCAGCCTGAACACTCAGTCCTAGGTTGTGCTTGGTCTTCGAATACCAAGCCAATTAGCAGCCTATTTGTAAGCACACTGGGTCCCTGGGAAACACAGCACAGGGTACAGGAAGGATTGTCCAGCTGTGTGGGAAGAAGCAGGAATCAAAGGAGTGGATTTGAGGGGACTGTCTATGAGTGATTGATCAGTACCCTGGAGGAGGCTGGGCACAGCCCTGTCTGGTACTACATGGCCACAGAGGCGATTGAGTCTCAATGCTCTCTTCATCTCCCAAGTGGTTTGGGGAGTTCTCAGGGAGCAAAGGCGGCATTGCTGGGAATCCAGACCCTCGTCATTTGCAGGTAAGCACATTAAGCCACCAGGGCTAATGCTCAGGGCACTCAAGGAGCTCTGGAGAAACAGCAACACAAAAGGCTGAAATATATCCTGGGAAAAAAAGCCTCATTCCCCTAGGGGCTGCTTGAGATGGAGAGAGCCAAAGCCCAAGGGCAGGCAGGGTCACTGCAGAGACTGGGGCCAGAGGGGTAGCTGGGGGGATGGGGAAAATGGGGGTAGAGGTGGAGTGGGTATGGGGGGTTGGGAGTGGAGGTGGGGGAGTCATTCCAGAGGTTGGGGCAGATTGGAGGGGCTTAGCCTTGGGGGGAGGGGAGAAGATGAGGGTGGGAGGATGAGGGAGGGCATGAGAGTGGGGTTATTCTAACCTTGAGTCAGCCCAGCTCCAAATCTAGGACTTCAAAGAGGAAGGGGACATCCTGGCTCGGGTCCCAGACTCTGACAGTGGCTGACAAGTCAAGTCACCTGGCTTTTCTTCAGTGTTTTGTTTTTGTTTTTAATCGATAAAATGGAGATAATACCATTTCTACACCAAGAGGCTGTGTATCACAGTGGAGAGAGATGAACTTGGACACTGAGAACCTGGTTTCACATTCTGGCTCTGCCCCTGAGGATTGGTGTGACGTCTGGGCCTCAGTTTCCTCAGGTGTGAAAATAGGGGGTTGAATTTGATAAATCCTAACATCCCTTGTGCCGTGTCCCAATAATGCCCGACACGGAACAGTGTAGGGGCAGTTAAGGGGCGCCATAGTGCACAGACCCCCTGGGCCTGGAGTCAGGACAATGCAGCTTCCTGAGTTCAAATCCTACCCCAGACACTTACCAGCTGAGTGACCCTGGGCAAGTCACTTAAGCCATTTGCCTCAGTTTCCTCATCTGTAAAATGAGCTGGAGAAGGCAATGGCAAACCGCTGCAGGACATCTGCCAAGTAAATCCCATATGGGATCATGGAGAGTTGGATATGACTCAACGACAAGCAGCGTAAGGTCCTTACTGAGACCGCAGGTCCACTTGTGCCCCTCCCAAAGCACATGTCTGGCCCTGGATGCACACATTGTTCTCCCTTTCTGATGACAGGGCTGCCAATGTCCTCCTGGGGGTTGTGGGCTTCTCGGCTTGGGCAGCAGCAGCTCAGTGATGGTGGGGGCTGGCTACTCTTTCTTGTTCCATCACTATGGATTTCCATGGACTAAAATCTCCTGAAATTGGACCAGGAAAGATGATCGATCTGGGCCTCTAGAGCCCATAGTTCTGTTTGCTTCAGTTTGTACTATGGAGAATGGAAATTTATGACTGCTTCCAGAGCCAGGAGCAAGCCTGGGGCATCATTTCTTCATGAAAATTAGAAGTGAAACCTTTGGGAAGGACTCCAACATACCCTCGCTCTCACCAGACCTTCCAAGGCTGAAGACAAATTTATTTCAAAAGGCAGCATGGGCATGCAGGCCCATAAACAGGTGGGCTGGCCTCACTCTGAGCTGCCACAGTTTCTGACAAGAGAATTGAAGAGGAGTCTGGAAAGGTCACCTCTTGCTTGGAGCCAAGATGACCATCTGTCTCTGGCACAACCCTCACGTGCTGGAAGGACGTGCGCTGCTGTTACCTTGTTGACTTGGGCTCACCTGTGGGGCAGCTTGTTTCCGCTTCATGACTTCCTATCTCCAGGTGGGTGTAAGCATCTTGGGTGATGCCTGTGCCAACCAACTGCCTAGGGCTCCCCAGGACTTCCCAGATGGGTCAGTTCTAGCCCATTTAGCCTGTGTATTGGGAGTAGTCAGGACAGGGTGTAGGACCTGCGGGATTCTGGACTATTTTTGGAGAGATCCGTGCTCTGGCCTTGGTGCTGAAGGACACAGCAGCCCCTTCCCTGATTACTGAAGCAAATAGAACCATGGGCTCTCGAGGCCCAGATCGATCATCTTTCCTGGTCCAATTTCAGGAGATTTTAGTCCATGGAAATCCATAGTGATGGAACAAGAAAGAGCAGCCAGCCCCCACCATCACTGAGCTGCTGCTGCTGCCTAAGGCGGAGAAGCCCACAACCCCCAGGAGGACATCGACAGCCCTGTCTTCAGAAAGAGAAGGCAGGATTTTGGAATGCAGCAGGTAGCATTTCCCAGAACAAACCTGGTCTGTGGTTTGGGAAGTGAATGAATTGCCCCTCCTCTCTGCCTCCCCCCAGTTAAGGCTTCAGCCCATGGAGGGAAGGCTCCTGATTTTTTGTTTTGCCAAGTCTGAGGGCTGTGCGCAAACACAAACATTCCTGAGATGAAGCCTCAGCTAAGGCCAGTGGGATGGCAGCATCCCACATCCAGACATCCCACAGCCAGGCATCCCCTCTGAGGCAGTGGTGGATGGAGGAGAGTCAGGGGAGCTCCAAGGCACTGGCTTCTCAGGGCCTCAGTTTCCCTAACTGTAAAATGAGAGTTCTGGTCTCATCTGGCTCAAAATCCCCTCCTCTCAGTGTCCTTTGGAGAATCTGAAGTGACCTCCAAGGAGGGAAGGGAAGGTAAAACATAGGCAAGGAGAAGCTGACAGGACCCCAGGAGAGCTGGGACCTCATCCAGCCTAATCAGATCTCCTTTCAGGGACAGCTGTGCCTCCTTGGGCAAGGTGATTGCCTTCTCTGGGCCTGGCCTTGCCTTCACACAGAAACACAGGCAGGATCTGGGATCTGGTCAGGTAGGGGAAATTCCTCAACCTCAGCAGAGAGCAACCCCAACCATGATTTAGTGGGTAAGTCCTAGGGAGGTGGAGGCAGGCGGCTGGGCTTGGAGGTCCTGGGAGGTCTCTTTTCGGGACATTTGTTCATCTCATTCACTAATTCATCCAACAAACATCTACAGAGCTGCCCTTTGATGCCCAACATCAATACTTGCGCTGGCCTTTGGTAGGCCCTTAGGGAGTTGTCTGTATCCTCCAAGAACCTGGGCTACAGTGAGATGTGGGCAGGTGACTAAAATTGCCCAAGGTTTCTGTTTCCTGGGCTCTCGTTGATGGAAGGCTACTTGCCTTGCTGCATATAGGACTGCCTGTGTCTTCTGTACCTCCCTCCCAGAGGCCCTCCCAACATGCGGAAGGCCTTCCCCTGAGTCCTGTGGTAGGCTGGGGGATGGCCACTGCATGCTGGCCCCAGTTGGGTTTTCCATTCTCCTTGTGTGGTACTCTCTGCTGCCCTTTGTCCCACAGCCAGACTGGCCTCCTCTCCCCCATGGCGGTCACCATTTTAGGTGATGTGCCAGGCTCCTTTACCCATACAACTCTTTTCACTGGCATCCGCCATGCTTGGAACTGATGCCCTCCTTACCACAGCCTCCCACAATCCCTCTCTTCCTTCTAAACATACCTTAAGCCCCTCCCTCTTCACAGGGAGCCTGTCACCTCCCCTTCCTAAACACCTTTGGGCCAGTGACCTACCATTTACTCTTTGTACACTTGTTTTAACCCTGTTGGGATGTTAGATCCTTCATCCGCCCTGCAATACCTCTCTCTAGCACAGTGGTTCTCAACTTTCCTAATGCCACGACCCTTTAATACTTGTATGTGGGCGTATCTGCATGTGGGTGGACCTGCTTAGAGACAGATAGAGGAGCAGTGTCTCGGTTCCTAAGACCATCGGAAATATGTGTTTTCCAATGGTCTTAGGCGACCCCTGTGACCCCTGTGAAAGGGTTGTTTGACCCCCAAAGGGGTCGCAACCCACAGGTTGAGAACTGCTGATCTAGTGCTGTTCCTGGAAACTGTAGGTGCTTAATAAATGCTTACTGATTGACCAACTCAGGACTTAGCCAAAGATCTTCAGCCTCCGTTCCTTTACCTTTAGAAGGAGATAATATTTGTGCCCCAGCCTACAAGGGTGTTGGGAGGCGAGTGCTTCTCCCGATTTAAGGTCTTGGAGAAATGTGAGCCATTACTCTGCAGAAACTTCTCAAGGGCTGCTTTATTTTTATTTATTTGGTTCTTTTTTTCCATATCCTTAGTGCCCAGCACAGGCCATGGCACCATCAACAATTGTTTGTTGAACTGAATAAAATCGGATAGTCAACAAGCTTTATTAAGATGTAGAGTAGATGGGAGCAAGGGAGAGAACGAGCATGTCTTTTAAAGACCTACTGTGCTCTAGGCATCGTGCCAGGTCCTCTCATCTGAGCCTCCCAACAACCCTAGGAGGCGGGTGCTCCATTCGTGGAGTGGAGGACCCTGAAGCAGGAAGAGGGTAAGTGACTTTCCCAGGGTCACACAGCTACTGGCTGTCTGAAGGGGGATTTGAACCCAAGTCTAGAGGAATTCAGCCCCAAAACTCTCCTCTGTGCCACCCTGCTGTGTGGAGCTCCCTGAGGGGAGGCCCTACACCATTTTTCTTCTCTCTTTCCAACAATAGACAGGCTATCACAGGCAAGGAGGATAATGGGTGCTTATTGGATCAACATAGATCAGGACCAGAGAGCAGTGCCTTGAATGCCAGGGTCAGAAGAGGGAAGAACAACAATGTCAGATCTGTGTGCACTGGGGAAAACGATTGAGGCAGGCTGCAGGTGAGGCAGGGGCCAGAAGGGCAAAGAGCTCCAGCCCAGAGAGAAGGGGCATGACTGGGGCTCCTGGAGGCCCTTTCCTGTCCTGGCTCTGGGGGCTGTGGTCCTGTTCCTTTCTCCCATTTCCCACCCCCAGGCCTTTCTCCAAAGCTACTTTTACTTTGTCTTCAAAAGCTGTGGGAGGATGCAGCAACGAGCTAGGTCCAGATGCAGGAGCTTAATTAGAAACTCCAGGGCTGCTGGCCCAAGCTAGGAGCATCACAGACTCTCTGATCAAGGTCAGCCTAGATCTGTGTTTTCCAGGAGCCAAGGGTACCTGATGAATCAGGGTCAGAGACAGAGGAATCATGGGGTTTGGAGCCCCAAGGGGCCATCTAGCCCCTCCTCCCCACCTTACAGAGGCTCAGAGAGGGGCCCACACATCAGTCAGGGGCAGAGCCAGATTTTGAATTGGGTCCTTGGACTCTGAATGCAGGGACTTCTCTACTATCTCATCCACTCTCCCCTCCCCCACTGTTTTACAGAGAAGGAAACAGGACCGGTGAGAAGAGGGGGCTTGGAATCGTGGAACCCTAGAGGCCAATGAATCAAATTCTTTCCTGTAACAGGTGAGGAATCTGAGACTCAGAGGAAAGAAGGCTTTAGGCTCATGAGATGTCAGAGCGGGAAAGACAGCCCCAGTCCATGGCAGAGGAGGAAAGCCAGAGAAGGACTTTTCTTTTTTCTTTTGTTTTGGAGGGGAGAAGGCAGGGCAATTGGGGTTAAGTGACTTGCTCAACGTCACACAGCTAGTAAGTGTTAAGAGTCTGAGGCTGGATTTGAACTCAGGTCCTCCTCACTCCAGAGCCGGTGCTCTATTCACTGCGCCACCTAGCTGCCCTGGAGAAGGGTTTTTCTGATGCCCCTATGGAGGAGCAGCCCAGCTCCCCAGGGAACCCCTGCCCTGGAGCCGAGGCCACCAGAGGGGCCTGACCCAGCTTCTCTGTGCACCCAGCCAGAAGCAGCCCCAGGATTCTAGCTCTGACGAGAAACTGGATCCAGTCTCAGAACCACAAAGTGCATCTGATTGGGACTGAATGAAGACTGAGGCATTTGTCAATTCACTTCAATTGGGTTCAACAAACATATTGTTCCAGGAGGGAGGAGGGACTGATGAAGCTCCTGATGGATTGAATGAGTTTTCCTCATCAACTGGATAAAAGGACGGGGTCTGGCCTGTTGTTTGGCCGCAGCCGGTATGCCCCCATGGAGCGTGGGCATGCCCACCAGTGCCTTGCTGACAGAAAAAGACAGTCATGGTGGTGGAGGAAGGGGGATGGGCTCTTGTGGGAGGAGTCTCCCCCTCCACAGTTTATATACGTGAACTGGGAGACCAGTCCTTCCCTCTTCCCTGACCTTTGCCCCACCCCCTGTGGGGGATGCCTGTGCTCATGGGCAGCTTGAAGCTGGGGACATCATAGCAGGTGGATGTCTGAGATATTGGCTGCAGCACAGCAGAGGCCGACTGTGTGCCCGTTGGGTCTAAGAAGGTGGTTTGTGGGCAATGGTCATAAGACCCTAATTCCTGTATTGAGAACGGGAGACTGCAGGACCCCAAAACCTAGCCTTCTCACTGGAGAGGGGAGAATTAATGGACAGGATCTTTTAGATGGTCCCAAGGTCAAGGATTCAGACACTGGCCTTCCAGAGAGAGAGAGATTTCCTCAAGTGTTTCTGGGAAAAGGAAGAGGGGTCCCAACGTAGGTCCCTCAGGGCCAAGGCCACATCACGGAGGAGCAAGAGGACAGGAGCAGACCTGGGAGAAGCCGCTCCTGACCCCCAGGGGCTCCCATATAATGGGGGGAACAGGGTATGGGCTGCAGATCCAAGAGGCAGAGGGAGCAGAGGGAAGACCCTGGCCATGGGGGGCACCAGGAAAGATGGAGCTTCCACTGAGAATGAAGGGGAGGGGTGAGAGGCCAGGCAGGGCAAAGGGATGAAGACAGAAGAGGAAGCATTTTCCTGCCTCGACGTTCACCCATCCACACCAACTTCAAATTCCCCAGCTTGTCTCCATTATCCCCTCAAAGCTCCCTGACTTGGTCATTGAAATAGAACCAAGGAATGTCAAAGCTGGCAGGAAACTCAGCAATCTGATTTCACATACGTGGAAACTGAGGCAGCTTCACTAGGGGAAAGGATCTTCCCAACGCTCCATAGCAGCCACAAACAGGACCAGAGCCTGGTTCTACTGACCTCTTACCAATGCCCTTGTCATGGCACAAACATGGGCTCGGCCCATCCTGGAGATATGAAGGACAAAGCTTACATACAAATTCTGTCCAGTCTTAGAAGGCACCAGATTGGATGGACCTGGGCCCCAGGTAGGTGTAGACACTTCAAACCAGCGGTTACTGTTCAGTCATCGCTGTAGTGAATGGAGGAGGCCTGCTGGTTCTTCCAAGGTTGAGGGCTCAGGCCCCCTCCTGACTGTCCAGAAAGTGGCTACTTTTGCATTTCCAGGCCTGTGAGCACTTTGGCTGGATCAGGCTGTAGTGGGACCCCAAGGCTCACACCTCATCTGACCTGGTTGACCTGGGCAGAGCTCTGGCCGGCTTCTGCAGTCATTTTGGCTGATTCATTTGGAAAGTTCCACTCAGGCTGAAGAGCCGAGACGTGGTCTTGTTTAAACCCTGAAAGGGCCTTTTGTAACCTGGCTCAGTCCTAATTTTCCCCAGGGAATGCCTCTTGGCTTCTGATTCAGGGCTGAGATCTGCAGAGGGGCAGGGGAAGGAGAGAATGGAGCCTCCTTCAGACAGCAATGGTCCTGAGCCCAGTCTCCTTCTCCAGCTTCCTCACACTCTTCAAGCCTCTCTGCTCCTGAATTCAGCCCTGCAGATGGGATTTCTCTGCCCTGTGGTTTCTAAGACCTAACCTTCGGCTCCAGAAAGCCGGGCTTCCTTGTCAGCCAGAAGGAGTCAGGGAGAGGTGATTCTTCCCTCTCTGGTCAGTTGGATCTTTTCTGATGCTTCTTTTACTGTTTTCATGGACCTGATGATAAAGCCACATTTAGACAGAGAGGAGCTCAGCATCTCATCTGTCATAGGCCCAGAAAATCTCAGTTCCTTCCTGCCCTCTCCAACCCCCCCCCCCCCCAAGCCTCTTCTGATCTTGGCCCTTGGGTAGGGTAGGGGACCAGGGCGGGGGGAGGAAGAAGGAAACTCACAGGCGGGGCTCTTCTCAGCTGCTCTTGTGTCCACTGCAGACACTGATGGCCAAAGGAGGTGGGCGGGCTGGCAGGCCGGCCAGCTCTGGGGCTTAAAATAGAGATTCTCATTGGCTTTGGTCCTAATGAGCTAATGAGAAAGGGAATGGAACTTTGTGGAGTCTCTTGGCCTTGAAGAAACTCTACCCACTAAAAAGTCCAACAAATCCTAGTTAAGAGCAGCTATAACTCCTCTGCGTCCTTGCCAGACTCAGCCCAAGAGCACGGAAAGAATGCAGAGAGAGAGAGGCCTGGGCCATCAGGAAAGGCCAGTGCCTGACAGCCAGCTCCCTGAGGACAGGATCCTCCCACCTCTGCTCTCCCTGCATGCAGTCGGCGCTTAATTGGTGCACGCTGATGGCTTGGTTCATTGTGGGTGTCTTGGACCTGCCAAGGTCCCAGCTCCTTGGACCTGTTCTTTCCTCCACAGATGGATGGGCTCAGGGGGTTCCCTAAGGCCAGGCGTGGGACTGGCAGAGTGGGGTCCAGAGCTCATGTTGTGTCTGAGGATACCTGTGTGTGAGCGTACTTGCTCGCCCTTTCGCTGCTCCCAGGTTGGTGGTGGCCCCCTTTCCTGCTGATCCCATAATTTCCCCCAGAATTAGGAGGATGGAGCTTTGCTCCGGGGCCAGGATCAGGCTGCCTTCCTCCTCAGGATGGTCTGGAAGCCATGGTGCCGAATCTCCTGCCAGCCTCATGCCCCGCAGCTGGCTTCTCCATTGGCCCAGGCCCTGTGCAGAGCTCATCGCCACCCATTCCTCAGCTAGTTCCAAGTTTCTGTCTTCCTGCCTCAGTCCCTGTGGGGGAACAAACAGGTGGTAGATGGGCCATTTCCTTCTTCCTGCTGGCCGGTAGCTATCCTGTCCTCTGTCCTTCTGCTGGGTCAGTCAGTCAGTCAATAAGCATTTGTATTCCAGGCCCTGTGCTAAGTGCCAGGGATACACAAGAAGGAAGGAAGTCCTGGCCCCAAGAAGCTTCTATTCTAATGGGGGAAGTTGAGAAGTGGAGGTGGGAGAGAAGGAGGCGCTGCTGGTAAAATCCAGCTAATGAGAGGCGACTGGCCTGGGCTAGGGGCTGGCTCCAAAGTGGAGATTCTGGGGGATGAGGCAGGAGGCAGCTGGGACAGAGTGGAGAAGTCTGAGTGCCCCCCCTGGCTCTCCATGGGACCACTTACCCATAGCCATGGCTTCCTCCTGTAGCTCCCCATAGGGGGAAAGATTTCCACTTGAGCCTCTGCTTCTCCCCAGCCTAAGATCCTTTCCCTGCTTGGCCTCAGCTCAAGGGACCCCAAGAACTTGCCTCCCCAGTAGTATCGATTGACAACCTCATTAGCCCCTGGGACCACACCAGCTGCCAGGGTGCAACTGGATCAGGGCACTTCTGTGACAACTGACCTTCTGGGCCCCTCTGGGCCAGTGGTCTCCTCCAGGCTCTTGTTCGCTCCCTCTGAAAGGGATCCGGTCACTCGGGAGTAGAAGCCTAATTAGAGGAGTCTCCAAGGTCCACCCTTTGGTGGCAACATTTAGGGGCTCAAAGCCCCTAGCCTGACTGTTCCCCTGCAGTTCCATTTCTGTGACTTCGGATCCCCTATCCTATCCTTCAGCAGAGGTCCCTGTCACTCATATCTAAAGGTGCCGTTAAGTCTTTCGTCTCCCTTGGGCCCCCCCCCCCAGACTCCCCTTAGCTCAGGAGGCATTCTCCACCCTGTGCCCCAGCCAGCCTCAAGGTGAGGGTTCCCACAGCCCCAGTGTATCACAGTCTTCTTTATTTACATATTCTTTTATAAAATTATAAGCTCCTTTAGGGTGGGGGCTGCTTCATTTTTGTTTTTATATCCCCTAGGACAGTGTCTCCATATACAGTAGGTGATTAATCAGTGTTCATTGGCTAATTTCTGCCTTTGTGAGGTAGAGTTGTTTCATGAACTTTGACTCAGGAGAGCAAAATTCAGTCTCAGACAATTTACCCCCTCCCAGGCATATCATAAAATCATACCACTATAGAAAATACGTAACTATGGATGTAATTTTATTCAATGTTCTACTGAGTAATTAAGGTGTAAAATAGGAAAATGGGCTCATCAGTGTCATAGGGGATGTCCCAGCTGTGCCCAAACAGAAGAATTCTCTGTCAATAGGGAGCTTCTCTGAATGTTCCTATTTGCACTGATTGCATTAAGGCCCCAAACATTAAACAGTCTCTTCACTGAAATCTACAAGCAGCATGAAAGAGATCAATCTAACCATTCACAGAGGAAAAACAAAGTGGATGAAAAACACATATTTCTCAGACAGTGACATAAAGCTAGATTGGGAATTTACTGAACTAGTCCTAATCATGGGAAAATGCTAGCGATAAGAGATAGATAGGGAGTTTAACGCAGAATGGATGGGAGGAGGACCATGGACTGCTGCATCTGTATGGGCCTTTTAAGGATCTCAGAGCATTTGCTGCTGTAAGAAGCCACCTTTAAGACAGCATGGCGTCCTATGGGGACTGATGATGGAACACCATGATTTTAGGTGAACCAAGATTATCAAAAAATAATCCAGAGGGGGAGAGAAAGATGGGGAAGAGGCAGCTATGAATTACCTGTGATCACTTTTGGGGGAGGAGGAGCCTAAAAGATGGTATTGTCAGGGATTAGAGCAGGAGCAAAGGGGAAGGCAACCGATAGGCAGCCAGAGAGGACCCTGGTGCCCGAGAGCTAGCCAGTGGACAGGAGGAAGGGCTTTGGTGTGTTGAAAGGGGGCAGGGGATTTATGGAGAGATTTTCATGAAAACTGACCTGTATGAGAAGCTATGGAGGCATGACCTGCACTGATGGAGAGAGCGCTAGGCTGGGGGTGCAGCACCCTAATCTCCAGTCCTGACTTGGGGGCTTGGCGGCCTTGAGGCCTAGAGCAAGGTCCTTCTCTTCCCTGTGTATGCCTTTGCTTCCTCTGTAACACGAGGGGGTCAAACAGGATGGGCCCCCAAGAGCTCTTCCAGGTTGAGGCCTCTGGAGCCAGGAACCAGGTCACCCACTCTGCATGAGAGGGCTCCGTGGGAGTTGGCTAACAAATACCTTGGAACTAAAAACTCCACCTGAGGCTCATTTTACTTCCAGCTTCTCTGGGAGAAAGTCGGGGGCAGGGGCAGGAGAAGGGAAAGGGATCGGAGCCAATAAGAAGGAAAAGTGGTTGGAGAAAGCCAAGGGAGTCAGAGACTGCATTTGGAGAGGGGGAAGAAGCTGGCAAAACTGGGGAGAAACGGGGGGAAGACTGGAAGAGCAAACCCTAGACCCAGATATTGACCCAGATTCTACGCTGGCCCTCAAGAGAAGCAGGACCAAGCTACGACAGGCCTAAAGAGGATCCAGGAGGGCCAGGGAACTGACCCTGGAGAGGTGGCTCAGGAGGAGAAGGGGGAGGCGCGGGCAAGAGAGACATTGGAGGGCTTGGGTCGACGGGTGGATGGGTTCGTCTTGTGTGGACCAAGAGGCTGGCTCCGATCTGAAGGCCGGTGTGACTGAGGCTGTGGTATTGTGGAGACAAATGAAAGGAATTGCCGGGTTATCTTTAAAAAGTTGAACGGGGCACTTGGGGTGAGAATGAAAGTTCCTCGAGGCCAGGGACTGTCCTCTCTGCTTGTGTTTTTATCTTCAGTGCTTAGGAAGGTTCTGGTGGCTCCTCTGACTGTGCAAGGTCTGGACAGGATGGGTGGGGATCCTTCCCAGATCTCAGATGCTTCTCAGCTTCTCCCTCGTCTGGCCTCAGGCAGATTGTTCACAAGTGGGCAGCAGCACCAGCCTGGGGGGACATGGCCACCTTTGTGCTCAGAGAAGTCTGGCTCTGTCCAGCATGGGGAAGATGATGCCCCTAGGTCACCCCTGGTCCATGCCTGGGCAGCAGCACCAGCCTGGGTGGACACGGGCTCCAGCTCTGTCCCATGTTGGTTTCTGCAGAGTGGACATCCTGATGACATTGTGTTGTGCCTTTCCCTTGCAGCCTGAAGGACCCGAGCCCCTGACTTGAAGACCAGCTCTGCCAGACCCTTCCACTTAATCTGCCAAACTGCCGTCTGCTCAGTGTTCTTGGCACAGAATAGCTCCAAGAGTGTGGATCAGCCAAGTGTAAAGAAAGGCTCTGCTTTGGGCCCTTGCTGGCTGGAGTCATAGTCGGTTTAATTATCCGGAGAGACCGAGCTTGTGTCCGTGGCCTGATCCCTGTTCATACGATACCAGGAGCACGTAGGCATTTGGGGAATCAATGTGTTGCTGAGCCGGCCATCTTCCTGCTGTGGGAGAAGAATGTGACCCCGGACCTCAGCTTAGGGGTGTGTATACATGTTTTGTCAAGGCACCCATGTTTGGGATCTAGGACATCCGGGATTGTAGATTTAGAAGCAGAAGGAACTTCAGAGGTCCCCTACTACAAACCCCTCATTGAACAGATGGGGAAACTGAGGTCTGGAGAAGGAGAGGGATTTGAAAAAACAATTCACATTTCTACATTTCTGTGAGGTGCTTAACTTATGTCAGCTTGTTGGATTCTAGTAACAACCCTGGATGCTGCTTTTAGACCCATTTGACAGAGAAGGAAACTGAGTCAGAGAGGCTGAGTGATTTGCCCAGAGTCATATGGCCAGCAATGGGATTAGGACCAGGGTCCTCTGCATTGTACTGCTCTGCTGTCCCATGGCACGCAGGTGATGCAGGGTGGTAGGAGTGGGAAGGCGAGCGTGCCCCCAAGGCTCCTTGTTCGTCATTCCCCTCCCCTCCTTGAGCCTCATTTCCCTCCCTGAGGCCAATCTATCAGTCTGGGTTCATATGTGAAGTGAGACTGGGTGGACTAGTGTGGAAGAGGGGTCCTCCCTTCTTCATTCCTCCCAGGACAGCCCAGATAGGGGCTTTTCCCACTCCCAGACCCCTGAGGCCTGGGGCCTTTCTCTCTGCTCCCCCCGGGCTTCCCCAACCATTCTCTCTCCACCTAGCAATTCTTTGTCTAGTCCCACACAAAGCTAGGTGGGCCCAGCACCCCTCCAGATGCACAACTATTTAAAATGTTTTGGCCACAAACTTTCTGAAAGTTTCTTTCGACACTGCTACTACATGTCTATAGAAGGCTGATTGTAAATAAAGGATTCCTTGTGCAAACAGAATCTTTCCAAATTGAAGGAAATTACTTTACATAATAATTTACCACAAAGTCTGCAGCCAAAATGGTTGTAAAAGGCACAAATCTTTCCTTCTTCCTTTGTGAGAGGCTCTCTAGCAAAGGCAGACCGTTCTAGGCTGGCAGGGGCCTTAACAATCATTCATTTGTCTGTTGCTCTCATTCAGAGGCCCAGAATGGCAGTGATCTGCCCAAGGCCACACAGGTAGTAAGTGATGCTCCCTTTCTAGACTCCAGTGGCTCCCTGTGGTTTCAGTTTCATGACAAGTTGTGACTGAACTGTCTCAAAGGATTCAGTCAGACCACCTCTAATCCAAGTAGAGGCATTCATGAGATTCTCGCCTCTCCTGAAGCCACTAAATTCCAAGAGGAGCCAGCAACTTCAGGGAAGCCCAAATGGACTTTTATAGGGTAAAGGTGCAATCACATAACCAAAATCATGAATATTAAAAAGGCAGGAGGGGTTGGTTAGGGATTAGGTGATGGGGGGGGGGGTCCCTTTATGGTTCTGTGGTCAAACACAGACCGGATTGGTCTGATTGGCTAGCTAACGTGGTCCTGTCTTGGGCTACGTGGAGGGTGTGGGTTGAGAACAACGACACGCCCGTTCAAATATGTGAGTTGAGTCTGGGGGCCTGCAGTGTGGTCAAAGCCAGCTGTGTGGTTGGATCAGGACCTGCCTGCTGTTCAGGAAGTTAGAAAGTCGGCCCAGGCAGCTTTATTCCGACTCCATCATTGTCATCTCCAGGAACAAATACAAAACTCTTGTTTGGTGTCAAAGTCCTTCATCTGCCCCGACTTCCCTTTCCAGTCTTCTGACACCTGGATCGCCAATGAATCTCCTTCCGTGCAGGGCCCCCCACGACCCTCCATCTCCCTGCTCCAGGCCCTCTCTCTGACTGCCCCCTGCCTGTGGGGCCCTCCCTTCCCTGCTCTGACCACTGACCTCCCTAGCTAGTCCCCAGTGCCCCCTCCTACAGACAGCTTTCCCAGCCCCTCTTCATCCAGGGCCTTCCCTCTGTCAATGATTTGCTACTTATTGGGTGCCAAGTTGGCTTGGTGCGGATCAGTTGGCAGCCGTCTCCCTCTCCAGACTGGGAGCCCTTTGAGGGCGGATTGTCTTTGGTCTCTTTGTGTATCCCCAAGGCTTAGCTCAGAGCCTGGAACTTCCTCCTGCACAGTCTTCTCTGGAATTCTCCTTACTCCTTCCAGCTCTTCTTTTCAGCTCCACCTCTCTGGGATCTCAGCACCTCCAGGCTCCTAAGCATTGAACACCCTCACCCCCTCCAAGGGCACGCTGCCGCTGCAGCCTCTGGGCATCATCCACCCACTCTGACCCCCAGAAGCATCTTGTGTCTGGGCTAGACTGGAAGATCACTCAGAGCCTCAGAGGGGTTCATGCACAGCTATTGTTCAAAAGCAGCCCCTTAACATCAGGGGCTCCATCCATATTTCTCACACTGAGCCCCCTTCGTTCCCACTCCCCTCTCTCCCACAATTCCAGAGGCCTTTTGGGAGAGAATCTTTTATCAATGGGCACCCTAGGCCACTCCTAGGGATTCTCAGATAAATGGCACAGAAGTGGTGAATTCTCTGCCTTTCCTTGGCATCTCTGCAATGGGATGCTTTAAGTGTTTGGGAAACTGCTGGCTTCTGACCCTGAGGTCAATGGGGTGCATTCCCCACTGGTCCCTGGCCCTCCAGAGGAATGAGGTGTGGGTAGTAGGGAAACTGTCCTCAGGCTCTGAGGGGCAGCCCCTGGGTGGAAGGATTTGAAAGGAGCAGCCAGGCTACAGGAAGCCAAGAGAGCCCCAGCTGCAGCAGAAGGTAGTCTCTCTCTCTTTTCTTTCCCTCCCTTTCTCTTCTCTCTCCCTCTATCTTTCTCTGTCTCTTTCTCTCCTCTCTATCTCTCTCCATCTCTTTCTCTTTCCCTCCCTCTCTTTCTTTATCTCTCCTCTGTGTGTGTGTGTCTCTTTCTCTTCTCTATCTCTCTCTGTCTCTGCCCATCTGTCTCTCCTCCTCTCTCTGTCACTTTTTTCTTTCTTTGTCTCTTCTCTGTCTCCCTCCTCCCTGTCTCTCTTTCCTCCCTCTCTTCTTTCTCTTTCTCCTTTATCACTCTTTTCTCTCTGTGTCCCTTCTCTCTCTCGGTCTCTGTTGGTCTGTCTCTCCTCCTCCTCCTCTCTCCATCTCTCTCTCCTCTTTTTCCTTTCCCTCTGTCTCTGTCTCTTTCTCCTCTCTGTCTCTCCCTCCCTCCATCTGTCTGTCTCTCTCCCTCCTTTCCTCCCTCTCTATCTCTCTCTTTCTCCCTTGTGCTCCCTCTGTCTCTGTCTCTCCCTACATCCTCTAGGGCCACTGATGCTATGGAATCTCCTGGGTCACAGTGTTTCCCAGAGCCCCAGTTTTGTCCTCCTTGGAGTGTCCACCTCTGGGACCTTCCCCTACCCTCGACCTTGAGAGGGATCACTATCCTTTGTAGGGAAGGCCTGATTGAGGGCATCTCGGGTGGAGGCAGGTTAATCCCCTAGTTCTGAGGACCTGCCTCCACCTGAGATGCAAATATTAGCTTGTTTGATGAGAAATATCACATAGAACAAAATTGTGAAATGAGGAAGTAGCCAATGCCAACTTGATAGTGGGTAGCCAAAGTGGGTGGGGCACCCTGAAGGGGTGGGCCTTAAGCATTTTCAGCCCAAATATTTTCATCTCCTTCCTCAAATCCTATCCCAGATCCCAGAGTTATCTGGTTGGAAAGAGGCTTGGTTCTGACTCAGTGGGTTTCAGGAGCTTACCTGAATCTGCTCTTGGCCAGTAGGTACCCAGAGCTTGGATTCAGATCCCCTCCATGGCTCTCTACCAAACCTATCAAAGGTCAGTCATCTGTCAACCTTAGTGTTTTTTCAGTGATGGACAATGGGACTTCTAGTCCACTGAAGGCCACTGAATAAATGGGCAATTTTGAGGAAGAAAGAGGGAAGAGGGAGGGAGAATCTTTAGTGTGAATGGATGAAGGACATGAATCTGGGGAGCAGCCCTTGAAACATCTCCTATAAATTGCAAAGATGCTTTTAGCAGTAACCCTAAAGGGGTCATGTTCTGGCTTGACACAAGGTCACACAGATATCCCAAACTCCTAGTAGCGAGAGAGAGAGATGACTGTTTGCTCTTTTCCTGGGCTACCACAAGAGTCCCTTGCAGAGTGGGAGAAGGGCAGCACTACTCCCTGATGCACTAGAGAGGAAGAGAACAAACCTGAACATAGAATCATTTCCAGAGACTTCTGGTTTTAAGCCCTGCCTACTGCTTCTAGCCTAGTCATATCTCAAGTCTAGCCTTCCCCTCCTCTGCCCTGAGGGTCAGTTAAAACATCAGTCCTATATTTCCAAGCTCTATTCCCAAGGCCTATGGCTCTTGCTTTTCAACAAACCAATCAGTTTTGATTCAGAGGTCCTGCCCTGGTACCAACAGAAAGCTGCCACCTCAGTCTAGTCACATAATTTGTTGGAAGCTACTTTTTTCTGGAAGGAATCAAACAGGGAGAAGTGGATTATTAATGTACCCTCCCCAACTCCAAACAGCTAAAAAGCAGCTTGGTTCCAGCTGTAAACAGGTGTCATCTAATGTATCTAGCAGGCAGGCAGGTAGGCTCCTGATGTGCTAATATTCTTTCAAGACCACACCACTCTGGCTAAGAAAGGAAAACCAAAAAGATGCCCATCAACTGGGGAATGACTGGACGAGTTGTGGCATATAACCACAATGGAATATTATTGTACTAAAGAAATGGCAAGCTGGATGATTTCAGAAAACCCTAGAAAGACTTACATGAACTGATGCTGAATGAAAGGAGCAGAACCAGGAGAACACTATAAACAGCAACCACAATATCATAAGAATGATCAACTGTGAAAGACTCAGCTATTCTCAGCAATACAGTGATCCAAGACAATTCCAAAGGACTCACAAAGAAAAAAAGCTATCTACATTCAGAAAGAGAACTGATGGAGTCTAAGTGCAGACTGAAACACACTTTTTTCATTTGACTACATTTTCTTGCTTTTTTTTTTTTGCAACATGACTAATATGGAAATATATTTTGCATGAAGAAAAAGAAACAAGAAGAAGATCACCCCATGTACATCCCTTCTCAGTTCCCTCCCATGGTTTGCTTCTTATGTTCACATCATTTAAAATTCCACATTAGAGCAAGAGTCAGTCCTGTGTAGCCACAGCAGTCTCAGTTCCCCCCTTTCCTTACCTATCAAAATCACTGGTGTTCCTCTAATTAGAATTTTGTTCTGGAGAATTTCTCATTGCATTTGTGCCAGATTCCCTTGAAGAATGCAACATCACAGGCTCCTCCCCTCTCATGGACCTTCCTCACGAGTTCTCCTTGGCTAAGGAGCACAGTCACCACCTCCCAGCATCCCTGGGCTTTCTCCTTTGACAGCCAGATCCTGTTTAGTTACCAGAATCAAGCTCAGAACAGCAGGCTCTTTCTTCTACTTTCTTTGGAAAGATGGATTGTGGTTTATCCCTTTTGTTTTTGCATCCCTTCCATTTCTCTCTGTCCCTCTTCCCTTCCCCTCTGAGGGAGCCAGCTACTCTTACTTTCTAAGAGATGGAATTATCATAAAAATAAGCACAGAATTCCCAGATGCTTTGTCTTTAGCCAAGTCTAGAAACTTTCCAAGGTCCCCTCCAGCAATCAACTTTCATGATTCTATAAAGCAAACTATGTTTTCATTAACTTAAGCTAATTAGTTTAATCACATGTTTTCCATCTAGTTTCCACCTGGTCAATCAGAGATAATCACTCTCTGCTTCACCGGCACATATGCCTCAAGGGATTCTGGGAGCCCCAGAGGTGTTAGCCAGACCTGGAGTTAGTATCTTCAGGTTAGACTCCCAGGTCTGACACCTACTCACTGTGAGCCCCTGGGAAGGTCACGGACCTGCCTCAATTTCTTCATCGGGAAAGTTGAAATAGTAATATTTATGCTCACTGCCTCACAGGCTTACCATCCAGAAAGCGCTTTGGCAGCCTCAGGGTGCTATAGTGATGTTCTCATTTGTGTTATACTTAAAAACCAAACCAAACTTATCCAAAGCCCATTTATGTAACTGGACTAGTGAGGGTCTTCTCTGGTCTCACCAGTCTATTTCACTCAGAAGTATCCTTACTCTGGCTCAGACTGTAGCTTTCTTCCATGAGACCAAGCCTGATGGCATTTCTCTCCCCATTCTTAGATGGAAATAGAATCCCACACAAACCAGATTGTCTTTTAAACTTCCATGTATGCAGTTTTCCTTCACATTTTCTTTCACATCCAGCAGAGAACCTTGTGCCTGGAACATGCCTTATCATCTTCAGGGAATAAAAATCCAGAGAACTGGAGCCTTTCACAGCCTGCAATGCTTAGGCTTGGCCATTAGCTGAGTCTCAGAGAGGACAGAGTCACCTAGGATAAAATCATGTCCCTCAGGCGGGTGATGCCACAGTGGTAATGGTATTGTAATTCAGTAGTAATGAAATTTGAAGATCCCTTTGTATTGGAAAGCTAAGAGGTCCTTAGCACCTAGCTTCAAATTAAGCCTCTGTTAAAGAAACAGAAGGTATGAACCCTTGTTGCTGATGTGACAGGAAAGGGCTGAATAGTGAGGAACAATACTGTATATAAGGAAGAACACTAGCTGGGAAAGTCAGAATTTCTTGGGAATTTGTGATGGTGGAGCTTCTTCTGAGGAACTGCTGAGGAGCTGCTGAGTCCGAGGGCCATCCAGAGCTGCTGAGGATTTCTAAGGACCTTCGGGAGCTGCTGAAGACTGAGGAAGCATGACTGTGGTGCTGGTATTTTGTCTGTTTGTGGCTTTGTTAAGCTTTGACTTCCCAAGGATAGAAACTGTGAAGGATTTAAGGTGGACTGGACACTGTGAGCTTTGATGTGGGACAGGAACTGCACAGAGAGCTGGACAAGGAGCTGGGAGCTGTCTGCTTTTGAACCCAGGTGACGGTTTGGTGAATCCAGCTAGGATCTGGGACTATGGAAGGGGATCCAGGGAATATGAGAGCCTACCCTGAGTCAAGCTGAAAGAAGACTTTACTTGGATACTGTGTATTGACTGAGAAGATTATGATTTACTTGTGACCATGGGGTGGAGGGTCTGTGTATTTTCTGATGATTAAATAGTGAATGATGACTTAATAGTGACTGATTTGTAACTTAGTGTGCCCCATGAGTGGAGAATTTTGACTATTGTATTTTGTGACCCTTAAGGATGATTGAATGATTGAGTTACTAAGTGATTGGTTGACTAAATGATTGTACTTTGTTCAAAACTATATGACCATTGTGGTGAAAACTATGTGGCCATTTTAGGGATAAGTTGTAACATTGTGAATGCTGTACCTTGATTTACTGTGAACGTTTTCCTCTGATTTGTTATTGAATAAATAGAGTGTTCACTATACTGTATAATCAGAACCTTGAAAGCTGTTCACAGTAGCATTCTTCTGGAAAGCTGCTCATGCGTATCTTCATCTCCATTTAATAGTCAAGGAAAGTGAGATAAGCAGGGGTGAAGTGACCTACCCAGGGTCATACAGCTAGTAAGTATCTGAGGCCAGACTTGAACTGGAGTCTTCCTGACTCCAGACTTTTGTGTACTGCAGTACTGCCTTGCAGGCAGAACCTCCCCTAAAGTCTCTCATTCATGACTTTATGGAAACACCTGCTGGTGACACAAAGGACAAGAAGAAAACCTGACCTGTGGTGTGACCTAACAGAGCAAAGGCTTTTCTGTTATAGGATGGAGCAGGGATTTCCCAGGATAAGTCAGTGGTCTCTTCCCCTTGGGTTTACTCCATCCAACTCAATCATCAGGGCCAATCCCCTGGTGCCGGTGTCTACCCCACTCTTCCCCCAGCTTATTCTCCCTTCATTAGCAAGGCTCAGAGAGTTCTTGGCCAGAGAAGTGGGGTGCTCTCCAACTTCCCTTCCAAGTCCCCTCTGATCCTCTGGCCCCATGATTCTCATGATCGGTACCTGTGCCTCCTCCACGATCTAGAACTCTGCGATTTCTCTTTCTGAGCATGGCCTCCTATCCTTCCATCCCTCCATGAACCTCCTTCTTCCTCAGTCTGTTCCTCATGCAGAATGTGCCTCTAGGTCCTTGACCTCCCTCCATTCTCCCGGGCCATCCCTTCTTCCTTGGAGCCCTTCCCAGACTTCACAGTCTTGGCCCTATGCTTAGTCAATTCAACCATTAGTCTCTATTCATTATTCTTGGGTCCCTTGTCCCCTCACTGATTGTCATCCATACCTTGCTGATCCCAACCCTGGGTGTGTCCCCTGCCACTGCATTCTCTGATCTACTCAAATAACACTGAATGTTCCTTGAGAAAGCCCTGCAACTCTGCTGATTGGGCTCCTTACAAATCCATGGGATCCAGTCACTGTTGACTGTCTCACAACTTTTGTCCGATCTCCCGGGTCGATCCTGGGCTGTGGGAACATGCAGTTTAACTCCATCCCCCAGGGTTCTAGAATGTCCATTGACTCCCCATGGGAGAAGCCCTGAGCCCCTTTATTGACTCCTTACTGCTCTAAGCTCCCTACATTTTTTTTCTAAATTAGTAACTATAGACAAAAGTAAAGACTCAGGTAGATAGGTGAGTATACAGACACTTGTTTGTGAGACCGTGGATCTGAGTCTGCAGTCTATTGGGCTTGTAAACCGAGAGCAAGTTGCCACCAAAGCATCCCGCCATTTTTGTCCCTCTGAATGCTTTCTTCCAAGTGTGACTCCAATCTTCTTGTCCTTGTCACCCCTGACATCAGGTGCACCTCACTCGGCCTCTTTCTTCATTCTCCTCTCTTCACGGAAGTGTTGTCTCATCTTTCCTCACCACCCCTCTCTCTCTTGGAGGCAATCACAGAATTTACTCACAGATAATGAGCTTTTAATGTGATGAGGAGGTGTGAGCTAATTGTAAAATTGTGGCTATCCCTGGGCGTCTCTTTACAAAGTGTGAACCCCTGCCTCTGATTGAGTGAAAAGAGCCCCTTCATTGTAGAAGAAAACAAATTAGCCATGGGGAATGGGGAAGGAGTGGGGCTTTAAAGAGCCCTCTGGGGTGGTGGAGTCTGTGACCTGTGGAGGAGGGAAGTCCTCTCTCCTTTTCACCCATGGACTGGGGAGCTTTGAAGGGCAGTTAGTCAACTGGCAAGAGCTAATTTGCATTTATTTGGGGGAGCAAAGAAAGGTGCTTCAGACAGACAAGATGTTGAGGAGTGGTCATTCTACCTCCAAGCTCACCAGAACTGCTGAGAAGTAACCTTATCCCCTCCAGTGATATCAGACTGCTATGGCACAGGGCACACCCCCCACCTTTGTAACTCCATCTGTGAGAGCAGCATTCAGATTAAGACCATCCTTCCAGCTGAGGATGGGTCAATCAATTGCCTGTAATTCCACACACCATTCACGCTGCCTTTCTGGTTTAAAAGCTACTCCCTGGTGACTTTTCTTTCCTATAGGGGCTATTTTCTCTTATTGGAATATAAGATCACTGAGGCCAGGAACTGTCTCACTTGCTTGTATGTCTATCTCCAGCATGTAGTCCTTGTCTTGAATATAGCAAGATCAAGATCGTAGCAAATGCTTTTGCTCACTTGAGTTAGGAGGCAATTTCAAGGTATGGGGACCTATGGAAGCAGGAAAGTGACATGTCTGTGGATTCAAGAGACAGTTACTAGCCCAGGCATTTGAGAATTGAGCTGTGGAGAGAAGCAGACCCTTAGAACCCTGCCGAGAAGTCCACCTCAGGGGAGATGTGTAAGGGTTTTCCCAAGAGAGAAAGGCCTTCTAGCTTCAGCACTATTAGGAATTCTGATTTGTCTCTACCACAGGTATCTTACACATCAGCTTTACTGACATTGTACTCTGTACTGACTCTTCCCAGTGACACTTTTTTTTTTGGAGAGGGGAAGGCAAGGCAATTGGGGTTAAGTGACTTGCCCAAGGTCACACAGCTAGTAAGTGTTAAGAGTCTGAGGTTGGATTTGAACTCAGGTCCTCCTGACTCCAGGGCCATTGCTCTATTCACTGCATCACCTAGCTGCCCCCCAGTGATGCTTTCTGTCTCTATTTGTGGCAGAATGTTTTGAAGTTACTCATTTTTGTTATCCCACCTAAGTACTTTGCTAAGATTTAATTGTGTCTACTGGTTGATTGTTAATGAGAAGTGGGGGGGGGGGGGGGCTTATGAGATGTGTACTGTTAGAAGTACAGCCCCAAAGGTTTATACCCCTCCCCTCATACCATTATCTGGAGACCCAACTCACCAGTGCCAATGCAAATCTAGGGGGCAAATCTAGAGAAGAGCGGGTGCTGTGCTACATTTGTCTGTTTCTCGCAGGGAAATTTGACTTTCCTGACAGAGGAATTGTGTTCCATGTGATTCAGATGCTATGGCATGTTCAGCAATTGCCTAATCGTTAGAAGCCTGAAAATGTTACCAGTTTGTTCTGTTCTGGTTTTATTTTCATTTTTTTTGCTGTTCTGAATCTATTTGTACAGAAAGGTTTCTTTCAATGCCAATAGCATCTCAAGGGGTTTGTGCTCAGGGTGGGGCGACCAAGTCCCTGAAGGCTGTGAACCCTCTTGAAGTTCTTCTGGTGTAATGAAAACCTGCTGTTGGCCAACAAAGCCTTCCCAAACACCTTCTGGGTTTGTTTTCCAGCACTCACCTTCTCCTACTTGATGCTGTGGCTAGGAATTGCCTCCTGGTCTCTGATCTCATCTTGCTGCTTCGTGCATCTGTGCATTTGTACACAGTGTCCCCTCTAAGCAGCCCTGATTTCCTCCCACCTTGGTTAGGGGCCAACCCAGATGGCCTCCTTTAGCCAGCTCCTCTTTTCCCTCTAGCTAGACGCAGTTCTTCCTTCTGGAATCTCTCCCATCACTATTTGCCATTTCCCAGTACTTAATCATACTCTAATATGTGCTCTAAAAATTTGCATATGGGTCCCTTCCCTCCTGCTCTTTTGCAAGCTCCAGGAGAGCAGGTCCTGAGCTGTTTTTCCTCTATGCATCTCCAGTACCTACTAGTATGATGGTGCTTAATAAATTGTGGGTTGGTTAAAAGTGTTTCCCTGCTGAACTGTACTCTTCAGGAATCTTGGTAACAATTGTGAACTTCAGGGTCCTCCTGGTCAACTGCCCTTCTTCCCCTGACAGTTTAAGATGATGTCAAGAAAAAAAATGACTGAGGGGAAATCTATGAAATAGAAGAAGAAAGTCTATAATGAAGAACATTCGGTTAAGACATAAAAGAAGGCAGAAAGAAGTAGTAACTTACATTGGTAAACTATAGACCACTGGGCCTCACGGAGGCTGTTAATGATGTATCCTGACCTAGCTCACAATTCCCAGTGAGGGAAGTCAGAGCTTTGGTGGAGAGACTAAACCAGCCAAAGATCTCTCAGGTGACTCCTTACCTGTTAAGAATCAGAACACCCCGGTGAATAGAGCACTGGCCCTGGAGTCAAGAGGACCTGAGTTCAAATTCCACCTCAGACACTTAACACGAAAACTAGCCATGTGACCTTGGGCAAGTAACTTAACCTCAACTGCCCTCCAAAAAGCAAAAAAAAGAAGCAGAACACCTGAGGAAATGTTGACTTGACTTGCCGACAACTTCATCCCAAGCTAGATTTGCAAAGTTTGCTTTGGACTCATCGCAAACAAACAAACAAACAAATTGGAACTGGAAATGATAGAAATTTTGAGGAAAATTAACCATGCCATCCATGGTCGTGGTAGCCAAATAACACCAACATGAAGAAGGCGATCTCAGGATTTATTGAGCATTTTGTGTACATCATTTCCTTTGAGCTTCATAACAATCTTTTGAAGTAGGTACTACAGGTACTGTTGCCACCATTTTACAGATGAAGAAACTGAGGCTAAGAGAGGCGAAAGGCCTGACCTTGGTCACTTGTGTGGCAGAGAAGCAGAGGAGGGATTTGAAGCTGAGTTAATCTGGCTCCAAGCCCTATACCATAGACCCTTTGTCATGCTATTTCAAAGGAAGGAAATACTGGACAATGTTGGGTCTTTATCCTTAAATGCTACAGCAGGCATGATTTCATCATGATTTCATTCCTTCCAGTGATGTGGATCACAGCCCATCAGGGACTGCTCTTCTGTACTAGTCTTATCCTTGTCCTCTTGTCCTGGTCATCAAGTCACTGGGTTTACTAGTGCTGGAGGAGACCTTAGGGCTCATTGGGTCCAATCCCCTCCTCCACAAAGCATGGAGATCCACCTGCCTTGCCTTCTTTATCAGAAAGGTCATCAGGCTGGGAGTGCTACAGACACAGTCCACTTGGACGATTGTAAACCCCTCACCAAAGTCTGGGTGTTCTTGTGGACAGATTGGAGAGATAGGCTGGTGGATCATCTCACTCTATGGGTTGGTACCTTAGTCAGCTGCTGAATTCAGTGTTAATTAGAATATTACTGTCAGCCTAGACTAGGATTAGTCCCCAGGGGAGGCTTCAATCCCTGCCCCTAAATCTGTCCTGAACCTCAGAGGCAGTAGGATGCATTGAAAATACTCCCAAGGGCTCCTTTGGTCTCTAGTCTCCCCTGCTCCACCTTCCCTTTTGCCCAACTTCCAAATGGATCTTCCTAAAACATATACTGTCCTTGTTGCTTTCCCCTTCAAGAAGCTTTGGGGTTTCTCTAGTGCCTTGCAGATAAAATGCAGACTCTTCTGGTTGGCATTTAAAATCCTTTTAATGTGCCTTCACCTTACCTTTCTAGACTGATGATTCCTCTACACTCTCTTCATTCCAAACAGATGAGGCTACTTGCCATTCTCTGTTCTTGACATCCCAGTTCATGTTTTGTGTGCCTCCCCCCTCCCCTCCCCCCGCCCCCCGCCACAACATCTGAAATAATTTCCTTCCTCTCCTCGGCATCTTGTAATATACTACATCCTTTTCTCCAGACTCATCTCCTACAGAAGCCCTTTCCTGATCTCTCAGTTGTCTGTGCTCCTCCCAGCAACTGCTTTGTCTTTCCTGTCCCGGCTTCCTTCTCACTCTGGAAGATTCCTTTGTCTCAGAATCCTTCTCACTCTGGAAAATTCCTTTGTCTCAGAATCCTTCTCACTCTGGAAGATTCCTTTGTCTCAGAATCCTTCTCACTCTGGAAGATTCCTTTGTCTCAGAATCCTTCTCACTCTAGAAGATTCCTTTGTCTCAGAATCCTTCTCACTCTGGAAGATTCCTTCGTCCCAGTTTCTTTCTCCCCCTGGAAGACCTCATCCTCCAAGTGATAAATTTCTCCCAGAACTTCCCTTTGAGGGTATGCCCAGAACAGCCATATTCATCCCCTTCTTCAGCATCCCTCCCGACTCTCTGGACTTTGCCAGTATGCCCCCAGGTACCTCGTCCCCCACACTAACCCACCCCACTTTTTAGCTCCTTTTATGTGGGACCTTAGCCCTCGGAATGTAATTTCCATGAAGGTAGGGACTTTTTGTTCATATTGGTGTCCCTAGAGCTCAGCACAGCGCTTAGCCCATACTAAGTACCTTATAAATGCTTGTTGACTTCATTTTGGATATATTTTGCAAAAACAAAGTAAAAATGCAAAGCTTGGCTGTTCTTCACGGAGCGCTGCTCCCCTGTGAAGCTCATGACCCCAGCTCTGACTTACCTCCTGCTGTGAAGGTCAGTACCCTCTGACACATTATGTTCCTTTCCAGGAATTTCTCACCACCCTTTTAATCTAAATTCACACCTGTTCTGTCTCCTCTTATGTGTACTATTTGTATTTGTGGGGAGACACAACCCAGTGTTTTAGGGAGGTGCTTTGTAATCCCTGGTCTTGCTATAGTATCGGAGTGAACGCCTTTTCTAAAAGTTAATTGGTTTACTGGCTAATTGTTGAGAGGATTCATACCAGGAGAAGCTCATGTACTATAGTATTAGAAGGACAGTCACCTTCGTGATTGTCAGCAGAACCCAAGGCTGAATCTAGGGACACAACCTCCAAGTGAGTCCCAAGGGGAGGCTACACATTTATTCCTATTCACAATAGAGCTCCACCCTCATTGGAGGAATGCATGTTGGGGTTTTTTTTTGCATTTTGGGAGGGAGTACTCCTAGGGTCTCAAGAATAAATGCTCAGTTCATAGAATCCCTCTTTGATTTGTATGAAACTGTTAATTTGATGCATATATTTGAGGATTCAGACTACTGGCCACATTCTATTGACCAAGTACAAAAGGTCCTGAGGAGTTTAAGGGACATAGCTGGGAAGGGTCATGGTAAGAGCCTTGGATTGTAACCTCAACAGGGTTGATTCAGCCTACAGCAGGCATTTAATTCAAAACAAGATAAGTGAAAGGTCTATGACACCCGCTGCTGGCCAGAGGACATCTGGAGTCTAGTGTCTGACTCTGGGCCATCCAAAGGCCAGTCTAGACAAGGTCAGAGAGGCTCAGTACCAGACTCACTGCAGGGAGATAGATAGACTTCTTCATCTCCTTTTCCTTCTCCTTCTCCTTCTCCTTCTCCTTCTCCTTCTCCTCCTTCTCCTCCTCCTCTTCCTCCTCCTCCTCCTTCTTCTTCTTCTTCCCCTTCTTCCTCTTCTTCTTCCCCCCCCCACACCTCTCCAAGACCATCTGTGATTGTTCATCCTTTGTTTTCTAAGCAGAACAATGACATCACAGGTGCTGTCCTGACTTTTAGTTCATTAGCTAAAGTGAGGCAGAGCTGCCCAAAGTCGTCAGCCTTACTCTCTCCTCCAGAGTCATTGGAGTCCAATGGTAGGACAAGAGTCAGGCCAAGTGGAGATGGCCCAGGATGCAGTGGATGATCTTGATGTCTTCTGTGTCTAACCAAGCTCTAAGCACTCCATGGAGCCTGCTAAAGCAGCATCTTCATGGCCCTTGGAACAAAGTGTTCTTAGCCACCTATTCTGCTGGGGGAAGTCTTCACATGCCTGGGGGAGGCACCCCCTAACTCACTGATGGTTTTGAGGCCCCTTGGTTATCCTCAACCTGGTTCAGCCCATCTGCTGAGATGGTTCACTGGGGTGTGGCTGCAGGACATGCTCCAGCTTCTTGGAGTCACAGGTGAGAGTTGAATACCAAAGGTGGAGGAACAGCCTTCACACTAGAGCTGTCAATCCCCCCTGAACACCCCATCTACCTACTAAGCCTTTGAAGCCTGTGTCAATGGAGGGAAGAGCCCCAATTAACAAAGTCACAGATTATTGAAGTATAGACTCATGCACAAATGCACACGGGGGATGGTGTCTATAGTGGAGATGGTGAAATGCCTATGTCTGTGTCTATAAAAATGTTCATTAATTTTTGAAGAAAATGTGAGTAGCACATGGTGGCAGGAAGTTCCTCTGTCTGCCCAGCCCTCAGTCCTGGCTGCTGCTGTAATCA
Organism: Pseudochirops corinnae; assembly: GCA_028646515.1. Lineage (NCBI taxonomy): Eukaryota > Metazoa > Chordata > Mammalia > Diprotodontia > Pseudocheiridae > Pseudochirops > Pseudochirops corinnae. Next base: position 201,228,293 of record CM053591.1, on the reverse strand, counting down.
TTCTTGAGTGAATTCAGGGCTCATGTTCTCTCCTTCAGTGTCTCCCAGGGCTCCTGGCACCTCCCATGCACCCTCCCTCCTTGGCTGCTTCTCTGGACATCTTCCCAGGGCTGCTGGGAGCTCAGTCACAAATCAAGCAGACAGCTAAGGTATTAGTGTTTTTGTACTAATTCCTCTGGGGGCTTCTCAGACAATTGCTCTTCTGTTTTCCTCTGAACCTCCTCCTCCCTCTCTCTGTCACTACTTCTTGATCTTCTCCATTTTCCTCTCCCATTCCTGATCCTCTTCTCCTTCCTCCCCTCTTTGGCTAGTTCCTCTTTGTCCCTGTCCCCATCCTCTCTCCTCTTCCTGGGTAAAGCAAAGGCCCATTGTCACTTTTACTATTCAATGGAGCACTAGAAATGCTAGCTATAGCAATATGACAAGAAAAAAGCAAGGGAAGGAGGAAGCATAGGCAAAGAGGATACAAAATGCTACCTTTTTACAGGGTAAAACTTGGAGAACTCCAGAGAGTCGACAGAAAAATGAATTGGAACAGTCAGCAAGTTCCACAAGGCTGTAGGACCCTCACTCCTTCTGTGTGCTGTCTCCTCTTGTAAGAAGGGTGGCTCATTGAGGGCAGGGACTGTCTCATGTTTGTGTCCCTATCCTCATCACTTAGCCCTGGATCTGGTGAATAGTAGGTGCTTAATTCATTGGGAGGTGCTGATTCATTCATTTGATTCTCCTGGGATGCACAGCACTCACTGCAGGATTTTGACCTGCTGACCCACGAGCATTGGGGCTGGCCAGTTTCCCAGTGGTTCAGATACGCTCATGCCCTTCCATCCATCGTCTCTCCTCCAGTGCCCCTGGTGGCCAAGGGAATGGGCATTTTTGTGGCCAGCAGTACCTCAAGGAGGTGACAAGCTTGGGTTTAAAGAGGCTGATTCTTGGCAGAGTACTAGATAGCAGGAGCTCTTCTGACCATGCCTGGGGGCAGAACCTCTGCCTCATAAGCCACCTCTCACCCAAGCTGTCCCAAACAGCTCAGTGAAATGAGGACAGGGCCCTCAGAGTGTGGACAGAGTGACTGGTCTGCTCTGTGGGTGCTGCCATCCCTTCTGTCTCCAGAAAGTAATTGCACCCGCAGAATTGGGAGAATGGTTCTGCACTCTTGGGCCCCACAGTCTGAGTCAGGAAGGAGATGGGTGAGCTCTCCCAGGAGGGCAGGGCAAAAGGCTAAGTGGCTGTCTGGGAACTAATGCCCAAGTACCTGCAGCCTCTCACATCCTGGGCCCATAGCAAATGAAAACCTTGGCACAGACAAATGGGGCAAATTCATCATGATGGGCTGAGGTTAGCTGGCCAGGTGACGTGTGTAACCCTCTGAGCTGATGGATGCTAAAGTATCAGTCTGCCCCAGGAAAGAGACAACTGACAGTCACCTGGCTTTTTCCCTTCATAAATCATGGGAGAATTTACAGTTGGGAGAGGTTTGAGCCTGAATCCCAGAGGCCTGTGGGTCGTACAAGCTTGATGATGTCTTTTAGCCTAGGCATCCTCAAGCCCCATGTCCTCTGGGGGACTGAGGAGGCCCTTGAGCTCCAAGGGCAGGGAGGCTCTGTGGCTCTGTGGGTCCCAAGTGCTGAGGCAGGCTCTGAAGTCACGCTCAAGTGAGAAGAGGCTTCCTGAGCAAACAGGTCCAAGCTACTCTGAGCAGCCCCAGCCCTGCCTGTGTGGAAGGCAGTCCCAGGTCCCCTCCTCCCAAGAGCTCTCTGAGGATCCATCAGTCAGAACCTCCTGAGCCAGGAGCAGTGTGGGGAGCGGCAAGGAGGCAGAGTCAGGCTGGAGGGCAGGACAAACATGCTCACAGTTCAAGCTCTCTCCCAGGGTTCAATGGGTGGGCTACTGCTCCCTGGAGGACTGAAAGCAGAGACCACATGACTATTTGTTGGGGAAGTTACAAGGGGGTTGGATTAATAACCTTCAAGTGCTCTTGAGCCTCTGACCTCTGACCTTCCTGCTGACCCCTCCCCCTCCCTCAGGAGGTGTCAAGCTCATAGGGCTGGTGCTCCTTCTCTCTGGGAGGTAAGCTCCACTTGGGACCCTTTCTCCACCATCAGTCTTCATGGTCACTGCTACATGTGGCCCTAAATCTAGGCAAAAAAGCCCCTGGAAGGGCTGTTGATGGGACCAGCCTAGTTTCTTTGGAGTCTTGGGCAGCCTTGGCTCCTACAGCCAGTGCAGCTTGGCCAGTTTTTGACAAATTGCCTCCCCAAGTCTGGTCTCAGGCGCTCTAGGGCACGAGTGGCCATCCAGTTCACAGTGGGTACCACAATAGTGCCCTACTTTCTGGCCACGTTCTGTTGGGGAAGTCCTTGCATCAGACTGCTGCGACAGCCAGCTGAGTAGCCTCTGTCCTTCCAGGCACATCTTGTCTTCCCCATCCTGGCCTGCTGCTCTCTGCTCCTATCTATCAGCGGTGGTCCCCTGTCTGGTAATCCAAGAAGCTCTGCAGGGCATCTTCCTCCATCCCCAGCCGGGATCTCTGCTGTTGGCTTTGTTGTGTCCAGAGGCTCCTTGAATCTAATCTGCTCTCCCTCCTTTTCAAGACCAATCAGGCTTGTGGTACCTGCTATTCGGCACTCGCTGGGACTGACCAACGTGATGCCCTCTGGCGTCACTGCCCCTTGATGAAGCAGGAGCAGGTCCATGTGGCATGCACTGGGGAGTCTTGCCTTTGGAGCTGCAGCAGGGATGAGAATCGAGCCCAGGCTCCCAGCAAAGGCTCTGAATGCTGGCAATGTGTGCAGGCACCCTCCTCCTCCTCTCATGCGGATTCAGTTCCAGAGCCTTGAAAATATCCTATCGCTTGTGCTTATCCTGGCTTCCTTTGTAGTCACAGTGCCCACAGGAAGGGCATGGGTGTTATCAATGCTTAAACACGTGACCATGAAAAGTGATGAGGCTGGGTGCTTTAGCATAGAGGAGTCTCCAGGGAAAAACAATGTTAAAAAACTACAGAAATTATCAAAATTACAGCTGCAGGAAATTCGTGGGCCGCTCAATATAGATTTAAAATGTCCGTTAAAAGCAACGCTGCAGGCAGCCCCCCCATGGGGCCAGATGGTATTAGAACTAGCCTCCCCCCTTCAGGAGCACTGGGTGCTCTCGGTGAGTGCCCACCAGTGGGGCCAGAGGATGTTATAACCAGCCTCCCCCCTTCAGGAGCACTGGGTGCTCTCAGGCAGTGCCCACCCTCCCCGGTTGCAGCCACCATCCCAGAGCAGCCACTCCTGTCTCTCTGGGAGCTCTCCAGTCTCGTTGGTCCTGAGCTGGTCTCCCAAATACGTCGTCCGGTTCCAGTCTCTCTCCTGTTGGCTTCTCCTCACTAAACTGCAGGTTGTAGATTTCTCTTTTCTCCACATAAAACAGTGTATGAAACTTTCATCAGGATACTAGCAAAGTAAATAAAATGAATGCCCCAACTGTGGCCATTCCTGCCTCTGTCCACCCCAGCCTGCATGGCGCTCCACAGAGGAGGCAGCAGCCCCGCCCCAGCCCCAGCCATCCTTTAGGGCCTAAGTACCAAGCCAACTCTCCCAGGGCCTTTCCACCCCTGGACAAACCTCCCAGTGGCTCAGGGCACACAGTGTCCAGCTGGCATTGCTTTTCCTGCCCAGGTCATGGCCCACGGACCTGTAGAAACATCATCTCTACTAGTCAATGCCCAGAGCTTTTCAGGGGCACTCCTGTAATCTGTGTGTCCTCCCTCTACCAACAAGCCAGTGAGTATGTCTGCTTTCCCACCCAGGGCACAGGGTTTGGATCTCACAGTCCTCTCCAGGTGACCAGGGAGGGAGGATGCCAGGCTCCAACAGCAGGATACCATCAATCACATCCCTCCCTGCCTGCCCACCTTTGATCAGGCAGGTGGCAAGTGATATTGACAGCAGAAGCATGGACAGACGTCATCCAAAGGGCTCACCTGGGACCAGGGCTAGCTGATTCCTCTGAATTCCGCTGGCCATGCACAGAAACTTCACAATCAAATCTCATTGCTTGTAGGCATATGGGTCCCTTTGTACCAGTGTTTTTTTCTGCCCTCTCCCCACTTCCCAGATGAGAGAAGAGGGTAGAGATGGCTAGAGAAAGCCACTCTCAGAGCTTCTGTGAGTGGATGTAGACAGGATCCCTTCTGCCCGCTCTTCCCAAAGTAGGAGGATGGGTGAAAGAACTGTTCCATCAGAGCGATGCCCCCCTCCTGCAGCTTCTAGCAGGCATTCTAATTATGTGGAGTGACTGGCTTGCTGATGTTGGTGTAGAGGCCATTTTTCTGATTTGCTTTAAACTACACTCGGGACACACATCGGGTCTGTCCTGTCTCATTACCAGGCTTCTCCTCTGATTTCCTGTCATGTCCCAGGAAGACGTTAGGTTGAGCTAATGGACTGTAGCTAGTAATGTTGAGCTGTACCTAGTACTGGCTGCCGACTCTCAGGCTGAATTTGGCTGATTTCCGAGCCTGCCCCAGGAAGCTACTTGCCCTTGGACAACCGCTGAAGCCTGGAGGGGAGGAAACCACTGTCCCTTGTCCAGCAGCTCAGCCTTGTGGAGATTTGCTGGAGGGTTTGGGGAGATCCTGTTGGATCTGGGGAAAGAATTTCCTCTTTGGGCCTGGGCCTCGAAGGAATCCCAAGGGAAGAGAAATAAACAAGGCCAAGGAAGGAAGCCTCAGGAAGTAAAGGGGGTGATCAGAGTGGGCTCCCAGGGCGCTCTCAGCCTTGGGTTAGAGGAGGAAGCATCAGCAAGAGGAAGAGGAAAGGGAAAAGTCTGACCAGACAGAACCAAAGGCCGCCTCTGGGACTGAATCCAGGGAACATACGGCATCCCATTGGTTGGGACGTCTGTGAGGGAGGAGTAGAGCATCGTTCTGCTCTGGTCAGGCTGCCAAGGTAAGCTGTGCCCTCTGCCCTGCCTGGCAGCTCCCCAAAGGGCCCTGCCCCTCCCAGGCCGGTCGGGCAGCCAGCCCTCAGTGGTAGCCTCACCCTGGGATGTCGGTCCTCTGGGCTGTTCCCTACCCCTCTTCCACTGGTCAGCTCTTCCTGCTGTGTTGGCTTGGGGGATGTTGCCCAGGGCAACTAACTATTATTCCCCTCTGGCTCGGCCTCTGCCTTCCAGACTTCAAAACCATGGCATCCTCTGTCTCAGCCCTGATCCCACCCCCCACCCCCCACAGAGACACAGAGCACAGACACACAGACCCAGACCCGGACACACAGACACAGATACAGACACACACACACACACACACACACACACACACACACACACACACACACACACACACACTGAGTACCTTTATCACTTTCCCCAACCTTCTCACCAACTTCCTCTTCTTATTACAATTCCCTAAAAGAGGAATCCCTATGCCGGACTCCTCCTTGAGGGTGGGGCGCATCTCACTTTTCACTTGGATTTCTGTCTCTAGCGATCAGCACAGTACTTCTCACACAGTAGGTCCTTACCAAACACTTGCTCCCCACATATCCTCCTACATGGTTTCTCTCCTCATGGATGTGAGAGACTTCAAAATCAAGCCAACAAACATTGCCTGAGTACCTCCTGCATGCCAGGCACAGGGCTCAGCACTGGGGGCACACAGAAAGACACACACAGTCCCAGCTCTCCAGGAGCTCACAGTCTAAGAGGGACATGGGGGAGGCAACATGTAAAACTCTGTGCAAAATGCTCTGAGAAGGAAGGTTCTGGCATTAATGAAGAGGGGGAGGGGCTTCCTGGAGAAGACAGGATTTTCACTAAGACCCATAGGAAGGCACACCAGAAGGCAGAGATGGAGAGGGAGAAGGGCAGGGGCATGAAGGACCCACAGAGCCAGTGAGCCGAGCTGGGAGATGGAGTGTCTGGTGGGAGGAACGGCCTCCCAGGAGGCCAGGGTCAGTGGACTACAGGAGGGGAGGAAGGGCCAGGGTAGGAATGACTTTAAAAAACCAAGCAGAGGATTTTCTGTTTGACCCTGGAGGTATAGGGAATGATTGAGGATGGGGTGGGGTGACTTGGTCTGTTCTGACCTTTAGGAAGTTTGAGGATGGACTGGTGTGGGAAGAGAAGAGGCAGGGAGACCTCCATGGGCTTCCCTCCACCCCCCCCCTCCCCAAAAGCTCCTGCAGTAGAAGGAAGAGACTGTGTCAAATGATTATGCAATTAAGCTAAGCAGGGCAAAGGCTGAAAAGAGATTGTTGTCATTGTTATTATGGTGAAAATCATCTATACCATAAGGAAACAGCACCGCTCTCCTGGCATGTGGATGGATGGGTTGATTGGTGAAGTCTTGGCTTCTTCACCTAGCTTTGGTTCTTGCCCTCGCCTTGTTCACATGCCAATCAAAGAAAAACTTGAGATCAACGCTCACATCAGTGCCCAAGCCACTACAGAGTTCATGGTTTTGTTTTGGTTTCTAATTTTAAAAATGTCCCTAAAATAGATTTTGGGAACACAGAATCACCATAAGGGATAGAAAAAAAAAAAATAGAAATTTCTTACATTAAGTCAGATTGTTATTTCAAACAACCAATAAACATTTATTAAGGGCCTACTATGTGTCAGGCATAGTCCTAAGTACCAAAGACACAAAAAGAGGCAAAAGGCAGCTCCTGCCCTCAGGGAGTTCATAATCAAATGAGGTAAACCGCAGGCAAACAAATGTATGCAAATGAAGCAATGTGCAGGATGAACAGGAAATAATTAACAGGGAAAGGACTGGTATTGTGAGGGAATAGGTGGTATCGTATTGCTCATATTGCTCGCCTTCTCAACAAAGGGGAAAGAGGGAGAGAGATTTTAAAATTTAAAATTTAAAGTAAAATTTTAATTAATTTAATTTAAAATTTAAATTTAAAATAAAATTTAAATTTTTTGAATGATTGCTAAAAATTTTTTACATGTAATTGGGAAAAATTTTAAGACATAAGTAAAAACATTTTTTTAAAAGACGAGAACAGTAAAAGTAAAAAGAAGTAAAAAGGAAATAAAAGAAGAGGTTGTAGTTGGGACTTAAAGAAAGCCAGAGAGATCAGTAGTCAGAGCAGTGGAGGGAGAGTCTTCTTGGTGCAAAGGATCATACCGTGAATTGGGGGGACTGAGAGATGGAGAGTCTTGTTCTTGGAACAGCCAGGAGGCCAGGCTCTTTGGATCAAAGAGTATTTGTTGGGGAGTGAGATGTAAGAAGAGAGGAAAGGGAAGAGGGGGATGGGTTATAAAGGGTTGTGAATACCAAACAGAGCATTTTGTATTTGATCTGGAGGTAATAGGGAGCCACTGCAGTTTAGTGAGTAGGGGTGTGACATAGTCAGACTGTGCTTTAGGAAAATAGCTTTAAGTGTCCGAATGGATGAATTGGAATGGGGAGAGACTTGGGGCAGGCAGGTCAGTGTCCCCTTCCCCCCAGTAGCCATAGCAATAATGTAGGTGTGAGGTAATAAGGATTTGCACCAGAAGGGTATCAGAGGAGAGAAGGGGACACATATGAGGAGTTACACAGGCAAAATCATTACATACGTGAATTTTGCATCAGTTTTAGACACAGGGAGTCAAAAAGAATAGATTTCATCCTTGTCTGCAGAATGGTCTATATTGGCAATTGCTTGGCTTGGGGAGGTGACTGAGGCTATGTGTTAAAAGAGCTGTAGCTCTCTTTCTCAGAGAGGCTTCCTAGTCACTCCACCAGAGGAGAAGGTGGTCGAGAAATCAGCATCTGTCCCTTGAATGGCTAGGTGGATGAGATAAACAGAATGAAACCAAGGCTGGGCAACAAATCTCTGTTGGCTACATTGTTTCTCCCAGACCCTTCATCTCTGATTCTGGTGCTGCTCCTCATCACAGTGTTTCTCCTGGGGGAGAACTTCCACTTGTCCCAATGTAGCAAGTTTCTTTCTGTTAACATCTGCTGGGCTCAGGTATTGTCAACCCTCAACCATCACAATGTGAACACTGCATGTACACCAGACAATTCCTTCCCCCTTCTCTCTCCCTTTCTCTCTCTTTGGCAGAGACTTTGGCTTAGAGGCAAATGATGGGAAGAGGAGAGCAGGGGCTAGAACGTGACTGGAGGAAGTGGCCAGCCTCTGTTTCTCCAGTGCCAAAGGAATACAGGGCCTTTCAGAGATCTACCAACTCTGCATCCCAGGAGGAGCCCCAGCTACCCCACTCTAGTTATGGCTCTAGTGGGGAACAGCTAAGTGAAAAGAACCATTATGATAAACGAATGGATGAGAGACCAGACACTTCTCATCATTGACTCTTGCCAAGTTTTCAGAGGCTTTGGGGCAGCAGAAGGATGTAAGATTCAGGTCTAAACCTAAGACCTGGTTTGCCACTTAGGTTCTGTGGAACCAAAACACACAACCTTTTAAAGACTAAATTTCCTCTTCTGTAAAATGGGGCTAATAGAGCTTGCATTGTTTAAATCTCTTGTTATGAGAAGCCAGTGAGATAGAGAGCAGAGCGCCTGGCAAGCCCTCCAGCGCTAAACCAATGCCAGCCCTTGTTCAACAGATCTCTGAGCTGGGAAGGAGCCTAGAGGCTCAGAATCCAGTCCGAGCCTAAATAATTGCCATTTGACGTAAGCTGGTAACCAAGAGCTATGGCAGCTCACTGGAGGCTCAGACCCCAGGCTTAGCACTTTGGTTTTCACCCCATGGAGCAATATTATGTAATGCCATGCACTAGCAGATTCCCAAAGGAATGCTACTGTGAACAGCTTTTAGAGTTCAGATTACAAAATATAGTGAACACTCTGTTTATTCCATTACAAATCAAGACAAACATTCAAAACATTATAATATTCACAACATCACATCTTATCACAGAAAATGGCCACACAGTTTTCACTACAGTGGCCACAGTATTCAGAACCCAAACTTCCACTCATGGGGCAACTCAATCATTAACAAGAAACAATAGAATACCCAAACTTCCACTCATGGGGCAATTCAATCATTAGTCATTCAATCAATAGACAATAGAATACTTAAACTTCCAC
>CM053591.1:201199859-201218750 GCA_028646515.1 Pseudochirops corinnae | reverse complement strand
GGTGTTTTAAGGTTTGCAAAGCCCGATTAGCCCCATTTTACAGAAGAAGGAGCTAAGGCTAAGGGAGATAAGATAACTTGGCCAGGTTCACACAGAGTAAGTGTCTGAGGTGGGATTTGAACTCAGGTCTTCCTGATTCCAAGGTTCTTACCCACTGCACCACCTAGCTGGTAGATTGACATGTCCCATCCAGGAACAATGGTGGAGTTGATCCTGACTGGGGGTTAGGGGTGGGAGTGAAGGATGAGCATGGTGGCTGTTGAAGGTGGTTGGTGAGATTGTGGAAAAGATGCCTAGAGAGGAAGTAATGAGGAGAGCAGGGCCTGAGAGAGCATGGTTTCTGGTGAATGTCTATTGCAAAGCATGGGCTGGTCGCCTCAGAACCTTGAGGGATCCAGGTAGTGGTCACTGTGACACTTCCTCCCCCAGTGCTGGTCACCCCCTGGACTGTCTCATCTCAGAAGATCAGAACTCACTGTAAAGTCACACTTTTCAGCTCTTTCCTCCAAGGGGCAGTGAGATCCTGATTATGAAAGTGTTCCTGGTTCTATTTTAAAGATAAGGACTGGGAGGTCCAGAGACTTACATGATTTATCCACAATCAGGTGGCCAGGAAGTGTTTGGGGATGGTCTGCCAACCCAGGTCTCCTGACTCTCAACCTAGTACTCGAGCCACCAGGCCATGGCAGCTTCCTGACAGGCCCTCCAGGACTCTGATGACCCTAAGTGATCCCAGACGCCTGTTTTCTGCCCTAATCAACGCTCCTAGTCAGAGTCGTTGAACAAAGTTGTCTCCACAGACGCGTCAGTCTATGTAAGTCTAACAAATAAACAGCAGTCACCTGATTTGAGAAAGGCCTTCAAGGCTACATCTGGATTAAATGCTTTTGTGAAATCAGTCAACAACGTTCCCAAACCATTTCCCCCTAACACACCATTTGCCAATAGATAGGTAACCCTGAGCTGAAAGGGAAGAGAAAGGGTACAAGTATTGGGCACTGGCCAGGAAACAGCAGATGAATAGAATGAATGTACAGGTGGGGGTGGGGGTGGGCAGGGGTATTCCTGACAGATGGAGGGAGACCCAAGAAAACGCTGCCTTTTCACCATTTTCCTTGGGGCCTATCCTGCTAGCGACCTTAGCTCCCGTTCCCTTTTCCATTGTAAATTGTGTCGTCAGAACATTTCCACACAGATGGACCTTTGAGCCTACTCATCCCTTCCTAAGGCATCTGTGCTTCGCAGAGACTCTCTCTGAGAACGTTTCAGGCCCATTTTTCACGTGTGTCCGGAGAAGCCCACCTCTGTGACACCAGCAAAGGGTCTGAGCCCTCCATCTCCCTTCTCCCCCATCCCCACAGGGCGTGGTTGGGAACCTAGAGGGAGCTTAGGGATAGTGTCATGGAGGGTTGGAGAGGGAAGGGGCCGGAGAGGAGGGTGACTGCCCCAAGGTCACGTGGCCAGCCTCGTGGCCATCCTCTGCTTTGCTCAGGCTGCACCCCATGTCTGAAATGCTTTCTCCTCATCTCTCTCTCAGATCCTTTAGGTTCATCAGCTAAATGACTTAGGGTGGTTGGTAAGTCACTTCTCCTCTGTTTGCCTCAGTTTCCTCATCTGTAAATGGGGACAATAACAACGCCTACCTCCCAGGGCTGTTGTGAAGATCAAAGGAGGTAATGCTTGCAAAGTGTCAGTGCCAGGCAGACATTAGGTGCTTAATCAATGCTTAGCGCTTGGGACACAGAAAAAAGCACTTAATAAATGCTTGTTGACTGAGAAAAATAGGGCATTTACAACCCAATGGGACAGGCCCCAAGAGAGGTAGAAATGAGGAGCCACCAGGATACCAAGAAGGGAGAGAGAACTGACTGGATGACCGGGAAGACTTCATGGAGGAGGTGATATCTGAACTGGGCCTTAAAGGCAGAGTAGAGATGGGAGGGCTGGGCCTTGAATGCCAAGCAAGAGAAAGATAGGCAACAGTGAGCCCTTGAGACACTGTTAGCCTGGGTCTGGGGGTGAGAAGGGCTCTGTTCTGGAAAGGATGCTGGCAACGGGGATGGGGCAATTGGAAGAGGTAGAGGCTGGGGTGGGCAAGCCAGGGGCTCGGACAATTGTCTAATCTGTTGATGCCTTGATAGCCAAGAGGATCTGATGTCAGAGATTCTGTGGTTGGAACCTCGAACTGTGAAAGCATTTTGTGCTGAATGGTCAGCTACTGGAGGCCAGCAGAGATCCCTGTGGGTGGAGTTGCTGGCAGCGTCTGCAGGAAGGTTGTGGAAGTGAGAGCAACCTGGTTTTTAGAAAGAACAAGAGTCTGCAATCGCTGGTCTCTCCTGACCCTCAGAGGTAGCAGGAGAGGCTTGGCCTTGGCCAAGTTCTATGAGGATCTCGGTCCCGCAGGCCTGGCTCTTGAGCTGAGGCTCCTGGAGCCTCATAATCCAGGAGGAACTAAAGGCATTTTCTCCAATCTTCCTTCTTCTCCTACCTCTCTGGCCATCCTTCCTCGGTCTCCTTCTAACCATGGGTGTCCCTCAAGGCTCTATCCTGGGCCCTCTGCCCTTCACCCTATAGACTCATTCACTTGGTGATCTTATCAGCTCCCACAGACTTAATGACCATCAGATCTCCCTATTTTGTCCCAACCTCACTGCTGACCTCCAGTCTGTCATCTCCAGCTGCCTTTCAGACATCTCTAACTGAACACCCAGAGAAATCTTATGTCTAGAACAGAACTCGTTGTTTTTCCCCTAAACCTTCCCATCTTTCCCCTCCTACTTTCACTATTATTGTAGAGGGAAATGCTCTCCTCCCAGACCATTAGGTTCACCCGCTAGGTGTAATCCTGGACCCCTCACTATCTTTCATATCCCAGACCCAATATAGTGCCAAGCCTGTCAATTTCACCTCTGTGGCATCTCTTGTCAGTTTCACCTCTGTGGCACCTCTTATCAGTTTCACCTCTGTGGCATCTCTTATCAGTTTCACCTCTGTGGCATCTCTTGTCAGTTTCACCTCTGCAACATCTCTTGTCAGTTTCATCTCTGTGGCATCTCTTATCAGTTTCACCTCTGTGACATCTCTTGTCAGTTTCACCTCTGCCAGCCATCTCTTGTCAGTTTCACCTCTGCAACATCTCTTGTCAGTTTCACCTCTGTGGCACCTCTTATGAGTTTCACCTCTGTGGCATCTCTTATCAGTTTCACCTCTGTGGCATCTCTTGTCAGTTTCACCTCTGCAACATCTCTTGTCAGTTTCACCTCTGTGGCATCTCTTATCAGTTTCACCTCTGCAGCATCTCTTGTCAGTTTCACCTCTCCAGTATCTTCTCAATACACCTCCTCTCCTCTGACCCCCACCCTGGTAGAGACTTTCATCACCTCACACCTGAACTATGGCAATAGCTGCTGGGGATCTGTCTGCCTCAAGTCTCTTCCCATTCACACATCCTCCATTCAGCCATCAATGTGATTTTCCTCAAGTGCAGGTCTGACCATGTTGCCCCCCTACTCAATAAACTCCAATGACTCTAACTTCCAATATTAAATAAAAATCCTCCATCATCACCCATTCCCTCTTACCTTTGCTGTCTTCTTACATCTCACTCCACAACTCATACTCTGTGACCCTGGCCTCCTGGCTGTTCCTCAATCAAGACCTTCCATCTCCCAATTCTGGGCATTTTCTCTGGCCATCCCTCATACTTCTCCCTCCTTTGCTCTGACTACCGACCTCTTTGACTTCCTTCAAGGCCCAACTAAAATCCCACCTTCTACAGGAAGTCTTTCCTCGCCTCTCTTCATTCTAGTGCCTTCTCTTGATCAATGATTTCCTATTTATCCTATCTCAAACTTGTTTGTATGTATTTGGTTACATGTTTCCCCCACACCAGTAGATTGCGAGCTCCTTGAGGACCTGTTTCGTGCCTCTTTTTCCATCCACAGGGCTTAGCACAGTGTTTGCGGCATAGTAGGCACTCAGTGAATGCTAATTGATTGATTGATTGATTGATTATATCTTCCTCTCTGGGGAAAATGTGCCTGTTTCTGGCTGGGAATTCTTATTCACTGTCTTCCAGTAACCCAGGTGAGCAGCACTGACCAGGGTGAGGAAGGCTGGAAGCCAGTGAAAGGACAGAGAAACTCTAGCGGGGATGGCCCCGATAAATCTCCACCCCAGAGAAGTTGCCAAGCAGGCCGTGGGCTTCGAGTCTCCAGCTGAGATTGGGGCTTCTCCTCTCAATGTCTGCTTCCTTTTCTCCTCCTGGGCCTTGGGAGTAGATTCATTTTCCACTGATGTCTGGTGTCTTGGTGAAACAAAGCATGCAGCCAGGGAGGGGAGAAAGTTTGCTGGAGCCTCCTGCTTCAGCTGGACAGACACATCTCTTTCGGTTGAGGAGACATCTGGTCACCACAGCCAACAGTCTGCCAGCACCTCCAAAGAGGAGAGAGCAGCCTGCCTTTATGCTGGTTAGTAGCATAACAGGGGAAGGATTTGGTGTCACCTGCTTTCATGGCGGGCGGCCAGAGCCTCGGTCCTGCTGCCAGCAGGAAACACGATGCTACCAGCTTAGAGAGAGTGAAGGTCAAGTCCAGCCCAGAGGCCTGGCTGGTGGGTGCCTGGCTGCACTTTTCTTTCCTCCTCAGCCCCTTCCCCCATCAGCCAGGCAGGACCATTAATTGGATCTCGCTGAGGGGAAGGCCTCCCACAAAGGCCTCACTCCTTTCCTGGAGACTGTCTTTCCTCCTTCGTCATTAATCCCTCCTCTGCTAGGCTACTGTCAGGGAGCCCTCGCTTGCCTGGGAATCAGCTGCTGGAAGAATGGTCTGGGCCCCAGAGCAGAGGTTCTTAGGACTGCAGGGGCTTCATTGGCCATCTTGTCCACTTCCATTTTACAGAGGCCCAGAGAGACTGAGAGTTGTCCCCAAGGGCATTCAGCTGGTCAGTGAATGAGCCAGAACCAGACCCCAGGTCTACTGGGGACACTGAGTCACTCTCAGGAAGCTTGAACAGGTGGGTTCCTGTCCATTAGAGACTTTCAAATGCCTCTGAGTCGGCCCAGATATAAACAGGCACCAGGGAAAGTGGGATCTTCCGTGTCAAAAGCACATTCATTTATGTAACATACTCCGTACCCCAGATAAATACACTTAGGGCCTACCCCTTGGCCCAGCTTGGCTCCTGGTCAGGTACTCTCCACCAGCCCATAATATTCCTGACAGCCAAGAGGGTTTGTCTGCATCCTCCCCTCAAAAAAAGCCAAGGCTTTTGTGTCACTTTTCCCAACTTGGTCTTCCTTTTCCCTTGATGGATTCCCCCAGGGCCTCCATTCTGGGGAAGAGCCCAGGAAGCCCAACCTTTATTTCCAAACGTTTGAGGCTCCAAGATCCTGCTTTAACTCCTGTCTCATCCTGGAGCACCCCTCAGCACACGGGGGCTCCTTACCTTGGAGCACCCCCTCTGCCAGCCCAGTCCCTCTGCCTGTTGGGGAGCTCCTTCTGGGGCCTTTATTCTCTGTGTGGGTCCCCAGGCCAGGGGCCTGCCTCCCCTTCTCTCCCCCTCCCCACTTTTAGCTCCCTTCTTGTGTGGTTATCCCTGTAAGAGACAAGCCCCTCTGAACTAGTGTTCTGTGTTTGTATGAAAACAGGAACTCCTGTCTTTTTGTTTGAATCTGTTGCCCTGGTGCTCAGCACAGGTATGTGCTGGTATGCAGCAAGCACCTGATAAGTGCGTGTTTCCTTCTTTCCTTCCTTTCTGAACAGTACGGGTTGAGCGAGATATTTGGGGAGCTTCTGGGGAGCTTCCCATGTTCCCAGCCCACCCAGAGGTGCCATGGACTGGTCCATGGGCGTCGCCTCCTGGGCCGAGTGAGTTCATGTGTCTGACAGGCACGTCGGATCTCCCCAGGGTTCTCCGAATGGAGGGGTCCTGGGTCATAGCCCTGCAGCCCTGGCTGCATTGGAGCCTGAATTCCAGACTGCAGGCAGAAGGAGACAGCCTCCCTCTTCTCAGCATGTCCTGTCCCTGGGCTCAGAGCCAGAAGGAATCTCCCTCCTGAATGACACCCATCAAAGTCCCTTGGGAACCTTCCCAGGATGCTCCCAGCCCACAGAAGCACTGGAAAGCAGCAGAGGCCCTAAGAGTCCATACTGAGGAGGCAGCTAGGCACAGACAGTGACTTGTGAGACTTTGTTTTTCAGTCCTATCCCACCCCATGTGACCCCATTTGGGGTTTCCTTGGCAAAGACACTGGAGGGATTTGTCCTTTCCTTTTCTAGCTCATTTTACAGATAAGGAAACTGAGGCAAACAGGGTTCAGTGACTTGCCCAGGGTCACACAGATAGTCAGCTGGACTTGAATTCATGGAGATGAGTCTTCCTGACTTCAGGCCCTGGACTCTATCCACCGTGCCACCTTGCCGCCCAATATTAACAGCAGCATTTTATATAGTAGGAAAGAACTAAGAACAAATGCCCATGCACTGGTGAATGGTTGAACCAAATGGTCCATGAACATGATTGTGCTATAAGAAGTGAAGCCGGTGATGAATACAGAGAAGCATGCAAAGATCTGAATGAACTGATGCAGAGTAGAGCCAGCAGAACCAAAGCAAAAGTGCAGAAGAACAGGAATGATGTCGATGGAAAGAAGAACCACAAAAATCAAAGGAGAATGTTGCAAAATTATAAAGACCAAATAGGAGCAGGCCCCCCTCCAAGCTCTGCTACCTCCCTCCATTGTAGGGGTGGGGAGCCACAGCCCCAAGGTGCTTCACATAGTGTCATGTTTTTTCAATGTATTCATCAATTCTGCAGGGTTCTTTCTACTTCCTCTTTTTCTTAAATTTTCTTCTTCTTATGAAAGATGGCTCTTGGGGAGGAGGGAGAGGACAAGGAAAGGAGAGGGGAGGGAAGGGATATAGGGAAATTTAGGTTATGTAAAAACAAAAACATCAAAAAAGTTTAAGAAAGGAATGGAGGTAGAATTTGTGAGAAAAGACAGTCATTGAGAATCTTGCTGATCTTAAGTGTTTCTAAAGTTCTAGACCCAGAGAACTAGCAAGCCCAGCTGCCAAAGAGCAGCAGATGTGACTGTAGAAACAAACCCTTGGCCAGCATCTTGGAGGAACCCCGGGGCTGGGGACAGGCATCCGAACCTCCGTGGCTGTTGTCCCAATTTTTGAAAATGTGGAAAAGATGAATTTCAGACATGTCAGGCTGGCCACTTTTGATGAAAAAAGCCAGAAAAATGCTCAGGAAAGAATGTGCAGATACGAAAGATTCACTAGGGACAACTCAGATAGTCTGCTTCAGTTCCCTTCGTGGTGGGGTCGGAACACTGGGAGAGGAGGAGACTGCAGTGAAGCCTCTGCCAGAGTTCAGCTGAGCTTCGGACTGAGGTGGGGGTGGGGTGGGGGACGGGGAAGAGGGAGGTTCGGACAAGATGGTGGAGATTCACCCAAGAACAGTCACTGGAGATTGTTTAATACAATTCTTCATTTTACAGATGAGGAGACCAAGACCCAAGTGAAGTCACTTGCCTAAAGTCACACACATACTAAGTATAGTCGGGGTTTCAGAAGTAACTGGAATCTGGGGATTTTTAATTCAGAACACTGAACTCTGAGAGTAAATTAGGCACTCTCTTTGAGAAAGCAGGAGGAAGTGAGTCATTCCCCAGGCTTTCAAAGGGACACAGACTGATGGGGAAGGAGCAGGGACCTTCTGAGCTGAACAGCAGCCCAAGCAGCAGCAGCAGCGGGGTCAGTCTCCTGAGCCCCGCCTAGGACCCAAATAGCTGCACTGGAAAAAGTCAGGGGCATCAGATGACAGGAGAAAGTGAAAGGAGATTCATCAGAGCCCTCGGGGAGAAAGCTGGGGGCTGTGCCAATGTCTACAAGGTCTGAAGCAAGTCCCAGCAAACTGTCTGCTCTTCCCCAGCTCCCCATCACTGTCCTGTCAAGTGAGAGGCATCCTAACACACTCTCTTCACTTCTACCAGAAGCTCTTAACCTAGTTCCATGAACTTTTTTAAAAAATAACTGTTTTTCAGTAGAGTTAGTTTCCATGAATTCAAAAACAGTACTTTGAGAATCCACGACACCAAAAAGATAAGAACCCCTGACCTAAATGTTTGCTGTATCCTGATTTTTTTACTTAGACATAACAAGGTTAGAGGTTAGCTAGAGATTAATATCAATTTAAATTAGGAGAGAGAGCCAATACTCTGTGAATGTGAATTATTTTCCTAACTGGGGGCTCTGAGGTATTATGATTTTACTACTAGTATAAGGGTGGTTAGATGGTTCAGTGGATAGAGTGCTGGGACTGGAGTCAGGAAGACCTGAGTTCAAATCTAGACTCAAACACTTGCTAGCTGTGTGACCCTGGGCAAGTCACGTAGCCTTGTTTGCCTCAGTTTCCTCATCTGTAAAATGAGAAGGAAATGGCAAACCACTCCAGAATCTTTGCCAAGAAAGCCCCAAACGGGGTCACAAAGAGTCTGACACGACTGAAAATGACTGAACAACAAGAGCAACTAATATAAACTCTATAGAGAAGCAAAGAAGGGGACTCCATAGATCGTTCTATTGTCACTAGGTTATAAAATCATCTAATTGCTGTGGCACTTGTGTCTGATGAAGTCTCCAGAAACAAGACGGGCAGGGAAGAGAGGGTGGCGATGAACATTGGCCAGACCAGTCTGCCCTCCACAGGGATGCCCCAAAACCACTGGTGTTATTACACAAGAAAAAGAACCAGGACTAAAACCTGTATCTGCTGTCCCCAAACTGAGTTCTCGTTTCACTTTGCTGTGGAGCCGCAGAAGTATGGATGAATGGAGGTTTTGCTTTTATTTTTTTATGCTGCCAGGACTAGAGGGGGAAGGGGCAGCCGGCCCCATTTAATGGAAGGATCCTGAATTAAAAGAGCTCTAGGTGTGAGATCGATCAATTAATCAATGAGCCTTTATTAAGTGCCTGCATCTTGAGGCCCTGGGGATACAGATGGAAAAGTGAGACTTTTCCATCCCTTGAGGATCCTACCATCCTCAGAATGTCTTCTAGGGTGTCTGAAGCACTGCATCCTCTGCCCACTGAAATTAACCTTCTGTTTCCCAATTAATGAATGCCAACTCTCAACTTCCCCTCTCCCTGAAGTGTTTTCGTGAGGGAAATAGAAAAGATACAGGAGAGTTAGTTTGAGTCAGAGACAACCAGTCATCGTCAAATATTTCTGAAATGCCTGTTCTGCGCCAGGCACCGGTCTAAGTGCTAAAAGCTGGGGAGACAGACTTGGCCAGCCCCAACTGGCCTCCCCAGCTCCATGGAGAAAAGGTCAGACGGGTGGAGCTGGAGGCTGACTTCTTTTGCAATTAGCTTGCTTTTCTAGGACTCACACTTTCCGAAGGAACCCCCCCACCCCAGAACACCATGAGAGATGAGAGAGGGATGGGGCGGGGAGCAGAGGCAGAAGGAGGCAAGAGGCAGAGACCAAGAGAGACCCGATAATGGGAACTAGACAGAGATGGAGAAAGTCTTTGAGGCAGGTCTGTGACATCCACTCCACCGCCTTTCAAAATTCAATTTAGTGGTAATAAAATAACATGGCCATCCAACTCCCTGGAAGGAAAACAGATACCGCTTCCCTGCGCACCTCCCTGAAGGGGCTCCATTGCTCCACTGCTTAGTGGAAAGAAGAACCCAGATGGAAAGAGAGGGTGCTTCCCCCCTTCCCCTTCTGTTTTCCATCATTCGGCTTGCCCCGTGCAGAGCTGTCCGAGCCCTCCCAGTCCAAATGCACGAAGCCACAGATCCAAGCAGGGCGGAGAGAGGGACTGAATGACCGTCTGCAGAGTTTCAGAGCAGGATTTAGGTGCGTGTTTGGTGGCTAAACACAAATAGCAAAGATGGTGATGAGAGGCCTCAGGCCAGCCTCTGCAGAGCTCGTGTCCTTGCTGAGAGCAAAGCCCAGGAAGCCGTCCCACCAAGGCCGAGAACCTCAGAGTCCAGAGCAGCAGGAAGGGCAGTGGGTGGGTCCCTGGGACTCCTGGGGGCATCGGGGGCAGCTTTGGTTTGTAACTCAGCATCGAGGAGGCTTCGACAGCCTGAGGCTCAGCCTCGGACTTGGCATCTGAATGCCTGGACTCAAGTCCAGAAGTTGCCCCATGTTAGCTGTGTGGTCTTCACCTCCCCTCTGTGTGTGTGCCTCCCTTCTCTGCCCTGTGTTTTCTTGCTGAGTTCCTGGATGCCCATGGCCTGTGTCCCCATGCACCTGGGTGTCCCCAAACACACCTTGGCCACCACCTTGGCTGGGCTATTCAGCTAAACTGCATGCCAAGGGCAACATGCTCCTGCCCCAGACCCTGAGGAGGACTGAATATAGTATCTCAACTCTTGGAGATGCCATTTCTTCATCTGGAAAGTTTCTCCCCTAGCCTGAGCCCATCTCAGAAGAAAGTACTTTGTGGTCTCATTTCCAAGACAGATAAGGAACTAATCCAAACTTATAAGAATAAGAGTCATTGCCTAATTGATAAATGGTCTAAGGATATGAACAGGCAGTTAGTTCTCAGAAGAAGAAATCCAGGCTATCTATAGCAGCATGAAAAAAAAAATCACTATTAGATAAATAAATAATATCAAGAAATCCTGAGGTTCCACATTCATCAGATTGGAAAAGACAACAAGAAAGAAAAATGACATATGTTGGCCAGGCAAGGGAAACCGCCATCTCAATGTTCCATTTGTGCCCCTGTTCATGAAAAAAGTGTTCGGAGGTAGACACAAAAAATGCCTGAGTTGTGAGCCCTCCAACCCAGCTCTGGCTGCTGGGTCCATAATCAGAGAAGGAGGAAAAGGAGCCATCTGTAAACACACACACACACACACACACACACACACACGCACACACGCACACACACACACACACACATCGTTGCAGTGAATTGTGGTCTGTGAATGTGAATGGAACTATGGGCTTCAAGAAAGGAGGGAAAAGACGATTTCAGAGATGTGGAAAGACTTGTGTGAACCAATGCAGAGGGAAGGAAACGGAATCAGGAGAACAGTTTCTTCTGTGGAAATTGTGCAGTGGTTTGGAAAAGCCCAGGGTCCTTGGCTCAGAATCACATTCTTAAACATGCAAAATACAATATAAAGGAGCATAGATGTTATATTGAAACACAACTTAACAATACAATTAAAAACCAAATTAATGGACTTTGAATGTGTTTTTGAGCTGCCTTCTGTGATGCAGAGTTCAGTACCTTTAGAAGAAAGCCAGTTCATTTCTGGATGGCTCTTGTTGTCAGAAGATGTTTCCTCATTTGGAGCTGAAATCTGCTTCTCTGTCTCTTCTGCCTCCTTCTCTGCTTCTGCCCTTGGGGGTGGGGGTCTAGCAGAACAATTCCAGCCCCCGTGCACATTAGCATTGGAAATAGTTATTGGATATCGCTGACAGATCCTCTTCTGAAGACTAAACGTGCCCAATGCCTTGGACTGAGCCTCATTTCTGGAACCCTCACCATCCAGGCCTCCTCTTCTCCCTCTGAGAACTGACCAGGGCTCTCTCCAGGGCACAGGATAGTAAGAATGCCAGTTCCCATGAGGCTGGCTGGTTGGCCCCTCCCTCAATGGGCCTCAGCTTCCTCCTCTGCCAAAATGAGAAGGTTGTCTTTAGGGACCCTGCTCTTAGTGGCGTGAGCTCAGATTTAAACCCTCGTCTAGAATTTGCTCTGTCTGAGCCCCTTGGCCAGGTGCAAAGGTCATAACAAGGCAGAATGGTGCTGGAGCCCTTCCCAGATCCCAAAGCACTTTGTGGGCATCATATCAATGGATCCTCCCCCAGGTCCCATGAGGCTGGGGGCTCAGATGGGAAACTGAGGCTTGGCGAGGGTAAGTGACACCCCCAAGGTCATCAGCTAGTCAGTGACAGAGCCAGGGTCATTGCTGCTTGCTCCTGCTCGTCCTCAGTGGTCATGGAGGGAGGGTCAGAAGCAGGGTTAGCCTCCTTATCTGGAAATAACCAGCTACGTTCAGATCCCAGAAGCGCCCAAACACAGCTATTCTATCTTGGGAGCCAAACAAAACAGACCTAAAATCTAATAAAGTAAAAGCGAATCCCCAAAGGCTGTCACCTTCTCCTTGGTAACAGCCTCAGTGCTGAAAGATGGCTGGCACCTGGCACCCTGCTGCCAGACCTAGGGAATGAATCATTCGATTGAATAGGAGGGAGGAGGGGAAGGAAGAAGAGGAGAAAGAGAAAGATAGATGAGAGGAAAAGAGGAAGAGAAGAAGGAGGAAGAAGAGAGAATTGCAGCCGAGGAGGCAGAGGGGAACAGGAGAGGCAGGCAGAAGGAGAAGGGGGTAAAGAAGAAGAAACCCCAACATCTTTGATTTCCTGGAGATACTCATTGATTTCCCTCAGGGTCAAAAGACTTGGAAAGAGGAAGAGCCCAGCTCTCCCAGCCCTTCCCTTGGAGGGCTGCCCTGGGAAGGGCCCTTGCTCTGCTTTGCCTCGGAAGGCAGATCCAGGGGCAGAGGGAAACTGCAGAGAAGCTGATTCGGGTCAGATGGCAGGAAAGCCTTCCTAAGGGTGAAAGCTGCTCCAAGGTGACCTGGGCTTCCTTGGGAAGTGGTGAGCTCCCCATCCCTAGAGGTCTTCAAGCAGAGGCTAATGACCACTTCTCCCCAGCGCAGCAGAGGTGATCCTTTTTTGAGCAGCCCAACCAATTAGATGCCTGGGAAGGGGAATGGGGGGGCACTTTGGAATGATGGGCAGATCTTTGTGGTCCTCTATATCCTGGACCATCCAGCTAGCCCTGGAAGAGGCCCAGAAGCTCCCCTCCAGCCCAGCCCACTGTCCCAATGTTCTGATGTAAGTTCGTCCTCCCCATCGTCCACAGTCTTTCTCCTGCCTCTGATGAGCAGCCTCCTCCCGGCCTCTCTGCCTCTTCCATAAGGCCCAGCTCAAGCCTCACCCTTTCCTTGGCCTCCCCAGGCTCCAATGAGGCTCCTTCCCCTCCCACCAATGTGCCTCTACCAGCTTCCCCCAGTGACTCCCCAGCATCCAAGAAAGACTCTGGGTTGAGATTTATCCTTTCATTCATATAGACGTTTGAAGCAGATGCTAATGATGACAGAGCAAGACCCGCCCAGTAGAGAGGGTGCTGAGGACCAGAGCAGGGAGTCTGGGACAAGGGGCTCGGGTGGGATGGGGTGCAGCCTGGCCCTCTGGAGTCATGGGGGTCCTGGAGCACTCTAGAGCTGGCCAAGTCCCACACATGGGCATGTATGTGTGTCTATGTAGGTGCATGGCTCTAGACATACATGTACGTCAGGCAACGCTCCCTCTTCTGAGGCTCAAAACCATTGTCGGGTGTGGCCAAGTCCCTTCCCTCTGAGCCTCAGTGTCCTCGTCTGGGAAATGAGAAGGTTAGGCTCGGCGGGTCCTTCCAACAGTAACCTTGCGCCACTCCAGGAACCAAAGGCACGCCCACTTCAGTGGGTTTGCCGGCTTGTTTGTGCCCCAGCCAGTGACTGGTTTGGTATCTGGTCTAGGATGATCTGACTCCCCACTTCCCACTGAAAGACCAGCGCCCTAGGCTTAAGCACCAAGCCCTTCTCTCACCCTGTTTCTGCTACTGTGGCCTGGGATCACTCACTTGCACCCTGCAACTGATCCTCTGCTTGGTTGTCAAAAGAAGCTGAGATCTATGACTAATCGGAATAAATCAGACTGACCATTCACACAGAAAACCCAAGTGGATGAAGGGTACCCATTTTAATGGCCACGGTGTGTGGTCGGGTGGGGAGTCCATCAAATTAATCCCCCATGACAGAGATATTGGACAGATACTTCAAGTGGGTGATGAACTGAATTCAGAACCAAATGACTCTGCTCCAGTGGGTCATCTGACCCTCCACTAGCCACCTTCTGTGGGTGGCAGGACAGAAGAGAGTTCTGCCTTTCTGGTCTTCTGCTAAGGGTGCCTCCATTCCTTTGCCCCTTCATCATTCCAAGAATGGCTTTGTCCATGGGTCCAGCCCTCAGGGGACTCTCCATGAGTTTCTTCAGTCACTATATCTCTGTTGTGACTCTCCTGCTTGATTTCATGGCCAGTACCCAAGGAGACATTTCTCAGATGACTAGGGGTTAGCTTTTATTAGATAGATGCCTTTGTGGGCCTTCTCTCAGGTGCTCAAATGCTCTCATGTGGTCTACACATTCAACCCATGTCCGCAGACCCTTCTTTACCCTACCAGTTTGGGGGAGTGTTTTCACAATCCTCTGGCCACTTGGGTCAATCTGATCATGTCTGTTATTTTAGGAATGCTCCTCACTCTCCCAGGTTCTCATCACCAGTTTTGGTGACAATTGTCTTTGGTACTGAATAGCACCACCAAATTCAGTAAGTGTCACCCTAGCTACTAAAGCAGGGCTTTGGTGACTGATGATTATGGAAGCAGCGTGGAGAAAAGGAATCCTAAGGAAAGAGGTCACCTGGACCCCAAAAGCAGTGGGTATGAGCTCCATGTCAATGCTTTATGTGTCTGTTCTGCTGGAGTCCAAGAAGCGCCCCCCTCCAGAGGTGACGGGAAAGGTTGAAGATGTGGAAGGCATGGCCATCCTATATGGTGGGGCACAAGGGACCACTGCGTTCCAGTCATTTTGTAAGGTACATCTAAGAAAAATGCCATTGCAGCCTTGGAAGATTATATGTTGAATTTATTGCATATTTTGAACAAAGGAAACAGCCCATAACAGAGATCTGCACTTCCGCGTATAGGCATCTTCCTCATTTATACTAAGTCTACGGAAATGGTCGTTTCATTTGGTGTTTGTTAAGTTCAAATTTTTAAAACAGAAGCTTTTTTTAAGTAGAAAAGACTAGACTTGGATGGACTTGGAAGACAGAGTGACAACAATCCCTCATCCTTGGGATCCACCGGAGTCAGCCTAAACTCTCTCAGAGAAGTGGGGACAGTGGGTATGGGGACTCTGGTCACCAGGCCGCCCACATTTGCTGCCTCTCAATACAGTGTTAGCACTAGTTGGAGCTAATTCCATTCTACTCAAGATGCTAGCAGGACCCTGACAATGACAGGGAGGGACTCACCCCTTGTCCTCTTTGAGCTTCCATTCAGCCTATTCAGAAGCTGATGGGAGAACAAGAGGCAAGTGAGGCCTGGGAATGTCACAGGAGCCCTCATTCTGCAGCCTCAGACATGGCTTTAGTGATTCTCTAGGATGGGGAGAGTGGAAGGAGAGGGTGAGGCAGAAGGAAGCAGAGGATAGGAGGGGCCCTGAATTCACCGAAAATCCACCAGGTCAAAAACCATCTATAATTTGTACCCAAGTTTTTCCAAAGCCATTCCTAGTGGGTTCCAGAAAGCTGATCCTGAAGGCTCCTCATTAACTTCCTACTTCATCAAAAGATACTAGACTTAAGGGAGCCATGTGGCTGCAGGACGGCTGCCCACTGGCACGTGGGCGTTCATAAAAACAGGCTGCCTGGTGCCTGGTGGGATGGGACCCATGAGTGTGTATTCTGGTGATTCGGAGGCATCCTTGAAGCCTGGTCTAAATCACGATCAAAGAGAATCAATCAGAAATCTGACCAGGTCAGGGCAAAACCTCCAGCAGTCTGCAGCCCTGAGGGGTGAGGCTGGGCTGGGAGCTCAGAGCAGAAGATGGAGAGCTGGGGAAGCAGCCTGGAGCCTGGAGGGAAGTGCAGGGTGTCAGAGAAGGTCTGTGAGACAATCTCTTTTCTGGCAGCAGCCTGCTTCCTTCACTGGCTTCCTCAGCATTCCTCAGGACCAGAGCCACTTGGGCCAAGCCCAGGTAGATGTCAGGGACAGAGGACTAGTTTGATTTTTGTCTGTGAAAGCTCAGGGACGTTGTCTATGTTGAGCATGGGATGAGGTAGCAAAGACTGAATAGCTTGATAAAAATATGATGCAAGTCTGGATATTGTTCAAGGTCATCTCTCAGAGGACTATAAGGGAAGGGTGGGTCTCCAAGGAAACTATGAAATTCTTATTGAGGATGGAATGTGGGGAGAGCACAAGTCTAGCCCATAAGGTGGCTTATGGGAGAGGAGGAGATCAGGATTCAGCCCTGCCCCTCACTCCCCCTGTGACCATGGGCTAATCCTGCTTCTCTCTGAGCCTCAGCTATCTCCTTCATACAATTAGGAGGGTGAAGTGGGCAGCCGACTAGATTTCTCAGGTACCTTACAGCTCCAACTTTCTATGTTTCTATGTTTCTTGTCCAAGTTTTTTTTTCCCTCAGTCAAGAACCAACTTTCACCTTCTGTGTTGACAGTAGAGACGCCAGAATGTGAACTATTCTCTTAAAATGTGTAAAGAGGTGGAGCCAAGATGGTGGAGTAAGGCAACGACCCAACTGAGCTCTCCCAACATTCCCCTCCAAATGACTTAAAAATAACTCCTCAGGTCAAACTTTGGAGTGGCAGAGCCAACAAAAGGTTGAGGTGAGACATTTTTCCCGCCTAAGAAAACTGAAGAGGTCAGCAGAAGTCTATGACAAGGAGGTGGAGGTCTGTCCAGAGCTCACACATGAAGCCACAGCAGCAGCAGCTCTGGGAGCTCTCAGTCCAGAGATAGTAAGGGGGTCAGACAAGCGGTCAGAAAGAGGTTACAGAGGACCTTATGCTGACACTGGGGCAGCTTTAGCTGAGTGGCAACTCTGTTGCCCATACCTAGTTCTGGGTTGCAGTTCCAGGGCAGAGAGGAATACTTGTCATCAAGCCACAAGGGATCAGGGATTTGGTCACACTTCCAATGCCAAGAAGAGTGCTAGAACTTACGGCTGCAGGAGAACAGGGACCCTTTCTTGGTAAAGACCAGAGTGCAGACCAAGAGAGCAGTGACCATACATCCCCATGTCACACCACCTTGAAAACACCAAAAACTTTCAAAATCCCAGAACTAGCTCTGAAAACAGCAGTACCAAAAAAAAAAAAAAAAGCAAAACAAAAAGCCTGAAGCTTGGGAAAGGGGAGCAAACCCCAATTTTAACATAAAATCCAGAGTCAAGAAATAGTCTCAAAAGTGAGTAAACAACAATGAAAGAAGGACTTGGCCATAAAAAGCTACTATGGTAACAGGGAAGACCAAGACAGAGACTCAAAACAACGTTAAAACAGCTATAAAGAAAGCCTCAAAGAAAAATGCTAATCAGGCCCAAGCCCCACAATGAATTCCTGGAAGAGTTACATGAAGACTAGAGTGGTATAAAAAAAGTAAGAAAAGAAATGATAGTGACGAAAGAAAATTATGAAAAAAGAATTAACATGTTGGTAAAAGAGGCATAAAAAAGGCTGAAGAAAATGAAGCTTGACAAATTGGCTTAATGATAAAAGAGGCAAAGATTATTCACTAATGAAAAGAGTTCCTTAAAAAGCAAAATTGGTCAAATGGAAAAAGAGGTACAAAAACTCATTGGAGAAAACAATTCCTTAAAAATTAGGATGGAGCAACTGGAAACTAATGACTTCACAAAATAGCAAGAAATAATAAAAACAGTGAAAAGAAGAAAAAAAGAGAAAATGTGAAATATATGGTCAGAAAAATATTTGACTTGGCAAATAGATCTTGGAGAAATACTTTAAGACAGATTGAACTACCTGAAAGTCATGATCAAAAAAAGAGCCTACATATCATATTTCAAAAAATTATCAAAGAAAATGTCCCCAACATTCTAGATCCAGAAGGTAAAATAGAAATTAAAAGAATTCACTGACCACTTTCTGAAAGGGATCTAAAAATTAAAACTCCCAGGAATATTATAGTCAAATTCCAGAATTCCCAGGTCAGAGAGAAAATACTGCAAGAAGCCAAAAAGAAACAATTTCAAAATTGTACAGTCACAGTTAGGACCCCACATGTTTTAGTAGCTTCCATGTTAAAGGAACAGGGAGCTGAAATATGATATTCCAGAAGGCAAAGGAGCTGGGATTACAACCAAGAATAACCTACCCAGCAAGATTGAGTCTAATCCTTCAGGATAAAAAAAAAAAAAAAGATATTTAATGAAATAGAAGACTTTTGAACATTCCTGATGAAAAGGCCAGAGCTGAACAGAAAATTTAGCATTCAAACCCAAGACTCAAGAGAAGCATAAAAAGGTAAACATGAAAGAGTAATCATAAAGGACTCAATAAAGTTAAATTGTTTATCTTCCTATAGAGGAAGATGATGTAACTCTTAAGAAATCTACCATTATCAGGAGAGTTAGAAGGAAACTACGTAGTGTCATAGACAAAGGGTATGATTGTGAGTCTGTTATGTTGGAAACAGTCTAAAAAAATGAAGGGCTGAGAAAGAGGGGTGTACTTGGAGAAGGGGGAAGGGAGAGGCAGCATGGAGAAAATTTTCTCACATAAAAAAGTGTGTAAGTAAGAGCTTTTATAGTGAAGGGGGAAATTGGCAGGGGGCAATGCTTGACCCTCACTCATTGGAATTGGTTCAAAGAGGGAAGAATTTATATACATTGTTGGGTATAGAAATCTACCTTACCCAACCAGGAAATAAGAAGGGAAGGGGATAAGAGATATAGGGGGTGAAGATGACATAAGGAGGGGTTAGTTAAGGGAGGCAGTGGTCAGGAGAGGGGGGGAGAGGGAGGGAGAGAGAAAGAGGAGGAGAGAGGGAAAGAGAGAGAGAAAGAGAGAGAGAGAGAGAAGGAAGGAGAGAGAAGGAGGGAGAGAGAGAAGGAGGGAGGAAGGGAGGGAGAGAGAGAGAAAGAGAGAGAAAGAGGGAGAGAGAGAGAGAAGGAGAGAGAGAGAGAAGGAGGGAGGAAGGGAGGGAGAGAGAGAGAGAGAGAGACAGAGACAGAGACAGAGACAGAGAGAGACAGAGAGAG
>CM053591.1:201176957-201199759 GCA_028646515.1 Pseudochirops corinnae | reverse complement strand
AACAATGAAATAATACAAAAAATTTGAAGGTAAATTTCTCTGATAAAAGCCTTAATTCTCAAACATTTAGGGAACCAAATCAGATTTTTAAAAATAAGAGTCATTTCTCAACTGACAAATGATCAAAGGATATGAACAATTGTAAGAAGAAGAAATCAGAGTTATCTTTAATCATTTGAAAAAAGTCCTCTAAATTACTATTGATTAGAGAAATGCAAATAAAAACAACTCTGAGCTACCATCCTACACCTGTCAGAAATGACAAATACTGGAGGGAATGAGAAAAAATAGATGTGTTAACAAACTGTTGGGGTTGTGAACTAGGCTAATCATTCTGGAGAACAATTTGAACCTATGCCCATAGGACTATCAAACAGTGCATACCCTTCAACACAGCAATACCACTCTTAGGTCTGTATCCCCAAGAGATACATTAAAAGGAAAAGGGCCATACGTACAAAAATATTATAACAGCTCATTTTTGGTGGCAAAGAATTGCAAATTGAAGGGATGTCCATCCACTGGGGAATGGCTGAATGAGCAGTGGCTTATGACTGTGATAGAATTCTATTGTGCTGTAAGAAGTGATGAGGGGGATGGTTTCAGAAATCAACAACAATGAACAAACACGGCAAGACTTATATCAATTGATGCAAAGTGAAGCGAGAAAAACCAGGAAATCATTGTGCACCAGAACAGCAATGTCCTAACGATGATCAGCCGTGAAAGAGTTGGCTACTCTGATCAATACAATGATCCCAGACAGTTCCAAAGAACTCACGATGAAACAATACTCTCCACCTCCGGAGAGAGGACTGACGAACTGAGTGCAAACCGAATCATGATAGTCTTTTTTTTTTTGCTTTTTTTGTGATGTGGCTCATATGCAAATCTTTTGCATGATTTCACATGTATAACTCATATCATCTTTGCCTTCTCAATGAGTGGGGGAGAGTTGGGAAGGAGGGAAAGAATATAGAATTCAAAGTTTAAAAAGAGAAGAATCTTTAAAATAAATAATAAATTAAAAGAAAGAAAATCAGGGGAAAAACTATTGAAAACCTTTTACACTCTTAAAAAAGTATTGAGGACCTAGAAGAACTTTTGTTTATGTGGGCTATATCTATCAGTATTTATTGCATTATAAGTTAAAATGAATCATTTTTAAATGCAAAAATTAAAGCATGTGAAGACCACAGGAGACAATAACCATCAGCCTGAAGGGCATCCTGCTTTGGTCACAATGGGGGGTGCAGCTCTCAGGTTGATCATCAGCCAACTCTAGCCTCTCCTTTCTGGCATGCTTGCCTCTTAATCAGGAGCCCTACCAGTTAAAGCCACCTGGTCGTGGTGAAGCTTGTCATTTTCAGAATGAAAAGTGACAGCATCAGTAAAGTTTAGGGGTCAGGAATGTTGGGGCCATCCCCTGGAGGGCACTGCCTCCCCAGACTCTCTGGATAAGCTGATGTAACTGTTTGATTGGCCAGATTCCTACTGTTTCCAACATTGCTATGATGGATTTGGGAATGAACCCTTAGGAACTGAGCTTCCAGGGGCTGGACCTGGCTACAACTAACGAAGTGATAGTGTTCATAACAACTAGACCACGTAGACACCTCACACCTAAAAATAGTCCCTACCATGCAGGAGACACTTGGGGAGAGCCTTGACTGCATTGAAATGGGAGCTCTCTCTACTGAGATCCTAACCCCACCCTGTCTTCCCATCCTCTGGGATATATGTCTCCCCCCCATCCATGCCCTGCCTGCTACCACTGGGGATCTACCCAATGTTTGGGAGCCTTCTTCTTTTTCTCTCAGTATCTTTTGAGTACCAAGTCCCAGTTAACTTGTATCCATCAGTTGCCTAGCATTCTTAAGCCATGACTGGCACACCATTTCAGTGGCCTGGAAAAAGCCCTGGATTTAGCATCAGGAGGCCTAACCTTGATTCCACGTTCATACCACGTCATACCACATACCATGTGACTGTAGGACAGGACTCAGTTTCCTCCTCCATGTTATGCTGGATGAGCTTGGTGGCCCTTTCCAATTTCACCTCCTATGGTACTTTTCTCCAACCACACATGGTTCCAGTATCTGTGCCACAGCCTTTCACCCCTATTCTCAGACAGACGGACTGGGTCTCTAAAAAGTCCCTCTGGCTGTTGATGAAGATAACTTAGGAGGCTTGTGCTGATGTTATAAATGAACATTTCAATGGCACTTTGAGGTTCGCAGATTATCATCTCACTTGCTCAATCTGGTAACAACTGGCTTTGTTTCATTTCTATCTTTTATCTTTCATGATCCAAGTTCCCTTAAAAGGACCTAGTTAACAAGAAATGTAGCATAGGTCAAGTTTATCATACTCCACAGAGAATACAGAAAGGCTGTCTGGGAGCTCAGAGACATCCAAACGACCCCCTCCCATCTCCCCTTGAGAGTCAGACGTTTCCACGTTTCCTCGGAGTCTACGTGACTCACAGCATCAGAGATAGATTCAGGTCTGGGTTTGTCCTTCCTCCTGCTCCAGGAATTGCTTCCTTTGTGCTGCTGCTGCTGCTGCTCAGGTTCTCTGGCAATCCTGGCTCAGGGTCCTTGCCCTTTGAGTGGAGACACATGATGTCTGTATCAGCAAAGACTTCAGGAGCTTCCAGGTCCCGGAGATCTTCCCACAGCAGCATTTCTACCACTCCTGCTTCTGCAGCCTCTGGAAGAAAGGAGTCAAACTCTTTTAGGGCTGGGCAACCCCTGTCCATGTCTTGTACCCACCTGGTGCAGAGAAGACTGGCTCAGATGGCCAGGAAGAAGTCCTGAAGACCTCTGAGCTCTTCTTTAGCCCCCTTCATGATCACTTTAAGGCAACTGAATCACATTCATCCTTCCTTACCTCAAGATCCAGATGGTGAGCCCATGGGATCAGCACCTCCCATTAGATCACTGAACCACAAGCCTCAGAAAACTCAGAGTTGTTGGGATCTCAGCTCATATGTGAAATGCTACCCCCTAAGAAATGGCCCTCCAGCTTCTGCTTGGAGACCTCCAGCGAAGAGGAGCCCTCACCTCTGTGGGCAGCCCTTTCCACACTGGGACAGCTCTCAGGGTCTGGAAGCTTTTCCAGACATTTTGTCTATGTTTTTTGTAACTCACCCCACTGCTGTGGTTCTGGCCTCCTAACCCAGACAGAATCAGCCTAATCCCTCTTCCCCATGACAGATCTTCAGAGAACTGAAGACAGCTGACATGTTCCCTTGAGTCTTCTCTAGGTTGAAAATCCCCAGTTCCTTCAAGGGATTTGAATGTAGCCTGGACTCCTGACCCCTCACCCCATCCTGGATGCCTTCCTTCTCCCCCCATGCTCTAGAGCTCCCAGGACAAACAACAGTACTCAGGACTGGCCCACAAGTCCGGACGTGGAAGGACTACGGCAGAGAACAGAGGAATGGTCACCTCCTTATTCCTAGAAGTTCTGCTGCTCTAGATTCTGGCTAAAACCACATTGATTTGGTATAGTGAGAGCTAGCCTTAAAACCAGAAAAACCTGTGTTCAAATCCTCCCTCTGACTTACATTAACTGTGTGGCCCTGGGCAAGTCACTCAACCCCTTACTTCTCAAGAAACCCTCTAAGACTTAAGTTTCAGAGCAGGTAGCACATGGCATTGGTAGGAATTTCCTCATTGGGAATTTCCTGTTTACCAATATGGTCACAGGTCTGGTTTAAAAAAAAAGTTACAAGTACAATAACTGGTTTTTCATGCAGGGAAAGCGAGGCTCTGACTTACCTCCCTGCCCCTTGTCAGCTTCCTTTTGCGTCTTCCCCCCGTTACATTGTAAGCTCCCTAAGGACAGGGGAGGACTTTTCTCATCTTTGTGTCCTCTGTGCTGAGTAGGCTGTCCGGCACACAGTAGGTTCTTGATAAATGTTCACTACCTCTTGAGTTCCATCAGCCACAGCTCCCAAGTGGCAGAGCTCAAACCTGGCTGTGAGCCCGGTCCTCCTCCTGCTGCCCGGCTCCATTAAGTGAATTCCTCCCCATAAGGAACATGGCATTTGCAAGAACACTTTAGTGATCATTTTTATTAGTTTATCTTACTCAGCCCTCTTGAGCCAAGTAAATAGTTTTATCCCCACTTCTAATAGGAAATTGTGATTAATGGGCCGGCTCCACAGCCAGCGGTACACCAGCGGAAATGCTGGGAGCCCTCAGATTCCTTTGCTTCGCATTAAGGTAGGGCATTCTTTCAAGGCTCTGCCCATCAGTAACAAAGACACTTAGACCAGTAAGTGGCACAGCGGGAAGCGTGCTCTCCTGAGAGTCCAGGGAAATGGGTCCACTGGGTCAAGTTACATCCCAGCTCCCTGGGCTTTGGCTGCCTAACTGAAGAATGTGAGACAGGGAGGATTTCAGAGGCTCTCTTGGCCAACTGTATGAAAGGAAACCCCGACAACAGCCCTGACAGCCAAGGGGTCATCCAGGCTTTACTTCAGGACCTCTAGTGAAAGAGAAGCCAGGACCTCCTGTGAAGCAGACCCCGCCTCTGCCAGACCAGTTTCCCGGCTAGGGGATTTTCCCTCCCGGCTCACCCACATCTACCTCTCAGCAGCTCATACCCCTCGCGTTTGGAGCTGGCACCCTCTGGGAGCCAGGAGGAAAGGCAGAGGCCCCCAGCCCTACTCTTCACTTTCATGGTCCACTTCCTCTGGACTCTCTGGCGTTTCAGTCTATGCACCGCACCTCACACACAGAATCACACTCCAACTGTGTTGTGTTTTCCAGATGAGCTTGGGTCCAGTCAAGGTCCAGCCTCTTCTGCCTCGCTCCTGGGAAGCTGACATTTGGGGGGTGAGTGTAAGTCTCTGCGTTCGCTGTGTCCGCGGGGTCATCTTCAGTGACACGCCCTTCTTCCCAGAGTCTGTAGACACCTTTAAAAGTCAAAGGCGAGCTCCCCAGTACAGATGCTAATTTTTGTTGTTGAATCCTGTCCAACTCTTTTTGACTCTAGCGGGGTTTTCTTGGCAAAGATATTGGAGTGGTTTGCCATTTCCATCTCCAGTTTATTTGGCAGAGGGGGAAACTGAGGTAAATAGGTTTAGTGCCTTGCCCAAGGTCACACAGCTAGCAAGTGTCTAAGTCACATTTGAACTCAGGAAGAGGAATTTTCCTGACTCCAGGCCTGGTGCTTTGTGCACTGTGGCACCACCTCCCTTCCCCTGTAGATACTGGTATCTTTAGACAACTCCCACTTTTCATTTTCCTTGAAATTCTTTCTTTTTATATCTTCAGAATTTTCCTTTCAGAGCTGCCCTTTGCCCCCTCCCTCCCTTCTTCCTTCCTTCCTCCCTCCCTCTCCCTCCCTCCTTTCCTCCCTTTCTCCCTCCCTCCTTTCTTCCCTCTCTCCCTCCCTTCCTCCTTCCTTCCTTTCCCCTCCTTCCTTCCTCCCTCCCTTCCTCCTTCCCTTCCTTCCTCCCTCCTTTCCTCTTTCCCTTCTTTCCCTCCCTCCCTCCCTTCCTCCTTCCCTCCTTCCTTCCCCCTCCCTCCTTCCTCCCTCTCTCCCTCCCTCCTTTCCTCCCTCTCTCCCTCCCTCCCTCTCTCCCTCCCTCCCTCCCTTCCTCCTTCCTTCCTTCCTTCCCCCCTCCTTCCTTCCTTCTCCTTCTCCCTCTGTCCACATGGGGAATCATAACCTACACATGGGTGTTCTGCCCAAAGAAATACACATTCTGATCACTGGAACCTCACAAAATATCTTGGCATTTGGAAGCAGGATTTTTTTTTTTTCCCTATGCTCTCATTTTTTAAAAAACTGGGACCATTACCTCTTTTGTCCCAAGGAGTCTTGTCTGTTGATGTTGTCATCATTTGTCCTTCCCTCCTGGAGAGGACCATGACATCATGGAGATGATGACATGATGTGCAGTCGACTTTGATTTGTGTGAGGGATGGCTGGGCAAGGTCACCAGCCTCACTTTCTTCTCCAGAGCCATCTGGGTCCAGTGGCCAGATATCAGTCAACATAACTGGAGATGCAGCGGGGATCCTTGGCCTTTTTAAGCTAAGGTTTCCCCCAGGTTTCAGTTGAGGCAACACCCATTCAGGGGTTAAGGCTAGGTAAGAAATGAGGTGAAGAATGGATTGTCAGAGGGCTGCACTTGAGGACCTAGAGGGCCACACATGGCCTCAAGATCCCGGGTTCCCTGCCCCTGATCGCGAGTCTGCAAAGGGGGGATACATCCGTCTGTTATCTCAGTCTCCTTCTTTTCTCTGTGGGAGGGGTAGGAATGTCGTGGCTTTGGAGTCAGAGAGCCCAGGGTCAGATCACAATTCTCCTGATCTGTTTACCCTTGGACATGTCACAAACCTAACTTTTCACATCAGCAGGGCGTGGTCCAATGGGAACAGCACATTGTGGGGTAGGTGTAGGTTAGGGTTGGGCATTGGCAGTAAGGGAGCTTACTTCTGGGCTGCATCAGCAGTCCTAGGCACACAAAACAGGAGCTAGGCATGCAATACTTCAAAGTCTTCAAACTGTGAGTCTGTTGCAGAGATCCCTCTGACCTTCACAGTCTGGTGGCTGTCTAGCCATGTGGACTTACTCACCCAAGTGCATGTCATCAACTGGACCAGAGACATTTTTCATTCAGTCGGGTTTTCTCTGTGTGGATGGCTAGGTCAGGCTCTTCTGAGTGACTTTGGACTCACTGGGGGTCTTCTGGGGCTCAATTCAGTAAGCACAGGAGCATCTGGAGAACTTTTCCATCTTTAGAGAATCCTTTCTCTATGTGAACTGGCCCAGAATGTCCTCCATGCTCCAGGCGAGCAGTTTGGTGGCCATGCCTCTGTGTCTGGTACTGCATTAGTGCTGAAGCGTGCAATCTCCATTAGTGATTCCTTCCAAGGAGTCCAGATCCTAACGTTCACCCCATGTGGCATTGTGACTCCTGCCGTTCTTATAGAGGAGCTTCTTGACTGAGAAGCAACCCCTCCCCCAAATCCAAAAGGTCCAGAAGGACATCAGACCGGGGCCAATGCAAGACAAGGCAGCCTAGCTCCCTGTCTCATGGCAGACTCTCCTGTGGATTCCACGTCAGGCCTCTGTGGAAAAGCTGGCCTCCAACTGAAGCATCTCTAAGAAATCTGGCAGCGCTGTGGGGGCAGGGCATCCCCTGCTGCGCTTGCCAAGCTTCTCTGGCCTACTTCTGGCTGCCTGAGTCATTCGAAAAGGGAGGAAGACTGTTTTCATGTGTCACAGAAATCTTGGTGCAGCCATTGGTTCCAGCCTTAGGGGTGGTTCTGTTAGAAATACCGACCGAGGTCTCTGTTTAAGCTGTGTGAGAGCTGTGAAAGCAAACCTCTGCTGCCGTGTGCTCTGCCCTCCACCTGCACAGAGACGAGGCTTCTCTTCTTGGCAGGCTCAGCAGCTAAGTGGGGACCTATTCAGGGCTCTAACCACTGCTCTGCCTCTCCACATAGT
This sequence comes from Pseudochirops corinnae, assembly GCA_028646515.1. NCBI lineage: Eukaryota > Metazoa > Chordata > Mammalia > Diprotodontia > Pseudocheiridae > Pseudochirops > Pseudochirops corinnae. Next base: position 201,192,286 of record CM053591.1, on the reverse strand, counting down.
AACTGTAATGAGTCCTCAGTGCGTGGACCATCCTGAGGACCACCGTGGGAATAAAGCCCTCTTCCTGTGGATAAATCTAGAAAAGAGAGCTTGAAAACCCTGCATACCCTGAGTGGGAAACAAACTGCTCCCTGTTCATGTTGTTAGTACCTCCAGCGTGACCTTGGTTCTCCCTCTGCTTTCCTTATTCCCACACCAGGTCTCCTCCTCTTTCTCCTCCTCCCCCTCTTCCCCCTCCCTCTCCCCCCCTTTCCCCCTCCTCCTCCTCTCCTCATCCCCTTCCCTCTCCTCCCCCTCCTCTCCCCCTCCTTTTCCTCCTCCTTCTCCCCCCTCCTTTCCCTCCCCCCTCCTCCTCTAGTTTGGGGGTGCTCCCTCTTGGTTCTCCTCCTCCCTGCAGGCACGCACCTCCTCCTCCCTCTTCTCCCTCTCCTCCCTCTCCTCTTCCTTCTCCCCCTACTCTCTCCCTCCTCTCCCCTCCTCCCCTTCCCCCCTCCCCGTCTTCCTCCTCTCCCTCCCTCTCCCCCCCTCCTCCCGCTCTCCTCCCCCCTCCTCCTGCCCCTCCTCCTCTAGTTGGGGGCGCTCCCTCTTGGTTCTCCTCCTTCCTGCAGGGGCGCCCCTCCCCCCGCTCTCCATCCAGGGCACATCCACTGACCGCGTGCACCTCCCCAGACTCTCTTGGGTTCACCGCTCTTTTATCCCGTATCCCCGCCCTCGCCCTCTCCGATCTGGTCAGCTCTCCAGAGCTCACCTGTTCTCCCCGCACAGATGATTCAGACCTATTGGTGCAGCCTGAAGCCCGGCTCACTGACTGTGGGGCAGATGGCCCACCCGCCCTACCCCAAACCTCCAAACTCTTCCCCTTGAGGGCGTCCCAGGCTCCCAGACCCCTAGCTGACACCCTGCGGCTCACCTTCCCGGCCCTCGGGGGTCCCCTCAGCCAGCTTGTGGCCGGATCTTGTCCTCTTCCCCACGTCTCTTGTATGTGCCCCTTTCTTTCCTCGGTCGCCTCCGCCCTGGTGCAGGCCCCCATCACCTCATGTGGGGGGGTCCCCCCCCCCCCAGCGCAGCCTCCATTCAGCTTTCAAAGGGATTTTCCTAAAGCCCAGGTCTCACCAAGTCACCCCCTACTCAGTGAACTACGGTGGCTCCCTATGGCCTCCAGAAGCAAATGGGAAATGCTCACTTCAGAGCTTCCCATCTAGACCCTTCTCACCCTTCCAGGGTTCTTACACTTTTCTCCCAGGTGGAGGATTCCACACCCCTGTGACTGTGACTGTGACTGTGTCCTGGCTGCCCACCCTTCCCTCTCCTGCCCCCCCAGCCTCCTGCCTCTGAGGCTTGGCTCCAGCACACCTCCTCCGGGACCTTGTAACACCCCTTTGCACTAACTAGGTAACAAACATTGTGGCCACCTGCATTTGGGCCTTCCTCTGTCCCCACCCCCAGTGCACCAGGCACCAGTGACTGTGAGCTCCCGCAGGACAGGGACAGGCACTAACAAAGAGCCTCTTCAGAGGCGGGCACTGGTCCGGGCTCTAGGGACACAAGCACGGGAGAAACTTCTTTTGGAGAGCTTACATTCTACAAGTCCATGAGAACCTACTACGTGCTGGCCGCTGCTCAGAGAGTCCAAAAGCACCCACCATGTGCCAGGCACTGTGATGAAGGCTAGGGAAACAAAGAAAGGCAAACAGACAGCCCCTGCCCTCAAGGAGCTCACAGTCTAATGGGAGAAGGGGAATGAGTGGCAAACTGGCTTGTACATAAACAGCCCCTCTCTGAGGGGTTGCAGCCCCCTCGAGTGTAGGGCCCGGGAAAGGGCTCTTGCAGGGGGCAGACAGGTACATCCCAGTGCCTCTGAGCTGGTACGCTGTCCCTCGGGCCACTTGGCAGAGACCGCATCAGAGGAGACCAGGGAGAGAATGGTCATGGGGCTTGAATGAGGAGGCTGGTAAAGGTTTGTTCCTGAGTGGAAGACAGGTCAGCACTGAAACCTGGGCCTGGCATTGCCTGGCCTAGGAGGAAGGCCTCAGGGCAGCCAAGGCCACTGTGCAGATGGCGCTGCTTTTTGGAACATGAGGAGCCGTGCAGGTATATTTAAACTCCAGGTGATCTGCTGTCACATTAGGAGATTTACACAACCCACTTTGATATGAGCAGCAAAGACCCTTCCCTTCCTGGGGCCTCACTGCCAGGTTCATTTGGTAGACAGGTGATAGAGATCTGTATCTCCATGTCGGCCCATAAACAGCTTCATTCTCGGAGCCGCCGCACTCTCGCCCTTCCAGACTGTCCGCCTAGATGGCCATGCTGCCCCCTCGCTGCCCAGGCCCCCAGCATGCCAGCTACAAACGCATCTGCTGTACCAAATCACGTGCAGTACATTTTAATGGAAGGCAGCCCTCAGACACATTAGCTGTCCTAGCCCGCAAATCGCTCTAAGTTCACAAGCCATTTTTTTTTCTAAGTAAAAATAGCAAGAACATGAGGGAGATAATGCCTCACTTTTAGATAATTTGGCATCTTCTTGATGGGAAGCTGGTCTTTCTGGGAAGGCTCCAGTCTAGACTCTGAGAGGTTGTTCTGTGTTTGCCAGGGAAGTGAAAATGGGAAAATGGTTCTGTCCTTGGGCGGCCTGGGAGACAGGACCTGGTCCTCAGTGCCTCCTGGTCTGGGACAGCTTGGTGCAGCCCTTCCTCATGACCCGACCCTTCCATCTCGCTGGCTTTCCATAGCCATGGCCATGCATATGCCTCCTAGCCAGGCATCCCCAAACTTCACGCTGTCACCCAGTGGTGGGAGGTGGATGGCTGCGTAACTCCAGAGATGTGGTAGGAAGAGACTCCCAGCAGAATCACAGACCACAGTCTGGAGAGGTCAAGCGGCTTCCAGTGAATGAGATTTGGACAGGCCCTATGACTCTGAAATGACTGCACTGGGTCTTCCTGATGCTACCTGGTGTGTTCTCTCTGGAGTACTGTGACCTATCAAAATGAAAAAGAGTTGAAAGAGAGTAAATGGATCTCAGCCAGCTTGTGTAGATCCCTGCGTGAATTAGGGTAAATGGGTTTGCTACTGGATAGGGAGAATGTAGGGGAAAGGAGCCAGATCCCACTTGGCAGCTGTTAACAATGGGAGCTTTGACCAGCATCTTAAAGACCAGTGTCTTGGGAGAGTTCTAGGGTGACTCTCAGCCTGTCTTACATGGAGCCAACTTGGGGCAGCACCAGCAGGGCCAGCGTGGCGAGTTGGCTTCAGCATGGTGCTGCCCGCAGAGCCCCTGGAAGGATGGCCACTCATAAAATCTCAAAATCACAGGCTTGTAGAGCTGGCAAGGACATCAGAGCCTTACCTGAGCAGGAATCACCTTTATAGCCTCCCCAATAGGTGGTAATGAACCATCTATTGAAAACCTACATTAATGGGGCAGCACATTGTACTTTTGGAAAGCTCCACCCCCACCTGAGGCAACTAGTGAGGTGAGACAGCTAACCACAAAGGCCTGAAAAAGGGGACAACACCTCTACTGAATCAATCAAGCAAAAAGCTATTTCAGTGATAGCCTAGCAGTGGGTGAGGAGACTTGCGGGAAGTATTTCAATGAGACTCCACTCCAACACGGGCAGTTTCTGGACTTTCCACCGGGAGGTTCATCTAAAGGCTTCAGAATGTTAGGGTGAAGTGGGGGAGGCATCGGTGTTTTGGAGGCAGCATGAGAACGTGGAAAGGCAGTGGACTTGGAGCCAGAGGGCCTGGGTTCTAATCCTGACACTGCACTTTCTTCCCGTATGGCCTTTGGCAGTCATCTCTCCTCTCTTAACAGGACCAAAGGACCTAAATTTCCTTCCAGCACAAATCTATCCTCCTGTGGTCCTAATGTTATAATTAGAAGAGGCTTTGGGCTTCATCTACCCTGACCCATCATTTGACCAAGAATTAAACCATTATTATGATTGGTACAAAGCACTTGAAGGTTTGCAAACCACTTTTCCAGCAGCTCATTTGAGCCTCACAACTGCCCTGGATGGGGAGTGTTATTATGACTCTCATTTCACAGTAAGGGGAGGCACAGAGCGTTAAAGCCCCATGTAGAAGGCAGGATCAGAGCCCAGCTTTCTCTGGACAACAAGGTGGGGCAGTCAAGGGAGCAGGACAATGATTCCAGGCTTGGTTCTCCGGGTCTTCCTCGGGTTTTTGAAAGGGATGTCCCTGCTTTTCAGGCCGACTCACCTCAGAGAGATTCTCTTGGGCTACACCACAGATGGCTTCCAAGAACATGAGGCTGGGTCCTTCCAGGTGACCTCTCATCCAGGAGTGGGCATCCCTTTGATTTCAGATGGTAGCTAGATTGACTCACAGTCTGACTAGAAGTTTGCAAATGAGGCTTAGAGACTGTCTAGGGCTCTGAGAAGCTGCCTGACTTGTCCACGATCACACAACTAATATCTTGGCTCCTTCCAGACTGCAAGCCTGGCAACCATTTCACCAAATAATGCCGCCCTTCTGGGCGTGGCCATCAGCGCATACATTGACTTAGGAAGTGGCCGACTCCTCCAGTCTAGTAGAATCATCCTGGCTATTTCTCATGATTTTTATACCCAAATGCTGAGCTCTGGAGTCATATGGTAAAACTAGACTAATTAGCACTGAGGACGGATATGGAAGCTGTGATCATGACCGTGGGAGCCCCACTGGAATTTCCCTTGGCTTAGAGAAGAACCCTTTTTTCTTCTACAGGTGACCCAAATTAAGTCTAATTTAAATTTCAGGCTCATTAAAAAATTTAAGGAAGAGACTGTTTTGAAGTTGTCCTGAATGCTGTAGAAGCCTGCTTTCAAAGGGATAATTGGTCATTAACATGTATTCCCTCCCCTTTCATATTTCCTAGTCATATATTTTAAGAAAATCAAGGAAAAACCCCACAGAGGCATTGCTAGAGAGGGAGGGAGCTTGGAGGAGCCCCAAAGTCCAGTGGACTTGGCCCCTGGTTGTGTGACTCTGAGGAAGTGACCCAGGCTGGGGAAGCCAGCCAAAGATGGCGTCAGAGAGCTGGGATGTCATGCGCTGCCCAGCCTTCACCACCCGCCACTGTCAGATGAAAATGGCAGGAAAAGGAGGGGGGAGGCAGGGTTTAGGCAGTAATTATGGCAATCCTTCTCAATTAAAGCAAGTGTTTCCAAGGAATGCCAGGAGTCAGGGGCCAGAGAGCTCACTTAAAGATTCTGCTTCATGGTGTATTCTACTCTCTTGGGGTTCAAAGCTGGGAGGGGAAGGGATGGCAGGACAGGAGGAGAGCCTCCACAACCCTTCATGGAGCAGTTAGCACATTACAAATCCCTAGTGGGGGAAAATTCAAGAACGTAGTCCGTCTAAGTCAGCCAGTCAATAAACATTTATTAATTACCTACTGTATTCAAAGGACAACCAGTGCTACAGTAGATAGAAGGCTGGGTCTGGGGTCAGGAAGACCAGAGTCAAAATCCAACCTCAGACACTTCCTAGCTGTATGACCCTGGGCAAGTCACTTCATCCTATTTGTCTCCATTTCCTCATCTGTAAAATGAGCTGGAGGAGGAAATGGAGAACCACTTCAGTATTTCTGCCCAAAAAATCCCCCCAAAATGCCATGAAGAACTGGAAAGAACTGGAAAAATGACTGAAGGACATTATGGGCAAAGCACGGTGTGAATTACTGGGAAGAAGACACCAGCTCCTGCCCTTCAGGAGCACAGAGTCAAATAGGCGAGACTACAAACACCTATCAACCAATAAATGTTTAGTAAGTACCTACTATGTGCCAGGAAGTGCCAGGATACAAAAAGAAGCAAAAGAAACCTGTCTTTTTTCAAGGAGTTTACAATCTAATAAGGGAGATACCAAGCAAGCAAAGAAATAGGAAGAAAGGTCTAGACAGGATAAACAGGAACTAATGAACAGGTGAAGGGAAGGGCGCTTCGGTAAAAGATGGGATTTGGGTCGCGACTTAGAGGAAGCCAGGGAAGATAGGATGTGCAGACAAGGAGGGAGAACATGAGATGTACCTGGGGAAAATGTCTGAAGTCTGCAGATGGAAAGTTTTTTATTTTGTTCCAGGAACAGTCAGGAGGCAATTGTCATTGGATCAAAGGGTACATGGTGGATTGAGATATAAGAAGACTGGAAAGGTAGAAGAGGACTAGGTAATGAAGGGCTTTGGATGCCAAACAGATCATTTTGTATTTGATCTTGGAGACCATACCAAACCACTGGAGTTTACTGAGTACTTTTGACGTGATGGAACCCGGGCTTTAGGAAAATCTCTTTAGTGGCTAAATGGAGGAAGGACTGGAATAGGGAAAGATTTGAACCAGGAGCTACTCCAATTGTCTGCACCAGGGTGGGGGCAGGGTCAGAGGAGAAAAGGGGTTGTACTGAAGAGATGGTGCAGAGGTGAAATGGACCAGAGATGCTGTAGAGGTGAGATGGACCAGAGATGCTGCAGAGGTGAAATGGACCAGAGATGCTGCAGAGGTGAAATGGACCAGAGATACTGCAGAGGTGAAATGGACCAGAGATTCTGCAGAGGTGAAATGGACCAGAGATACTGCAGAGGTGAAATGGACCAGAGATTCTGCAGAGGTGAAATGGACCAGAGATTCTGCAGAGGTGAAAACAATAGGCCTTGGCATCATATTGGATCTGGAGGGTGAGAGAGTGAAGAGTCCAGGATGACTCCTAGGTTGGGACCCTGAGGATCTGGAGGATGGTGGTGTCCTTGACAGTAATAAGAAAGACAGGAGGAGGGAGGGTTTAGGGGAGAAGAGAATGAATTCTGTTCTGGGCATGTTGAGTTTAAGATGTCCACTGGACATCCAGTTCAAGATTGCTGAAAAGCAGTTGGAGATGTGAGACTGAAGGTCAACAGACTGGGGCAGGAAAGGTGGATTTGAGAATTAGGAGACTTTCAGATGGGTCCCATAATGAACCAGCCTTGGGAATGGAGGGGTTGCTGCTGAAAGCCAAAGTTCAAAACATTTTCTTCAAGATTTAGGAATGTCTCTGTCACTTCCCTTGATTGATCAGAAATTCCTAAAACTTTCTCTTTGGAGCCAACAGTAACAAGAGCCCTAAGAAGAACCTGGGAGGACAGCCAGGTGACTCAGGGTTAGTTTCTGTTGGAGAGAAGACAGTATCTGACAGCTGAGGAGCCGGACCTTGGTCCTGGACTAGCTGGGACAGGGGATGTGACCCCATTCCTATCACCAAGAGGGAAAACATCCAAAACTAGGGAGAGGACACTCTGAGAGGCTCGAGGTAGAAGTCAAAGGCAGCTAGGAGGCACCATCATGCCCAGAGCACTGGACTGGGAGTCAGAAAGACCTGAGTTCAAATTCTGTGACCTGTTTACCCTAATTCCCCATCTGTAAAATGAGCATCATCAGAGACCCGACCTTCCAGGGACATATGAGGGCCAGGTGAGATGATGCTCGCACACGGGAAACCTTAAAGGGCTTTGCAGGTGGTGTTCGATGTCGTTGTTGTTTGATGATGATGACGACGATAAAGGCTGGAGAGGAAGCAGGATAAGACTTGGGATAATAATAGTGAGAAAAAATATTTCCGGAGCAACTAAGTGGCTCAGTGAGTAGTCAGGAGGACCCGAGTACAAATCCTGCCTCAGATACCTGGCACTTACTAGCTGTGTGACATTGGGCAAGTCACTTAACCCCAATTGCCCTGCCTTTCCCCCGCCAAAAAAAAAAAATTATTCCCAGTGGAATCAATAAGCTCCTGTGAGTGCCTTGTTTCCTGAAGAAACAGCAGCGGCTCATTCCCATTCCTCAAGTCTCTTCAGATGGAGCAAAGTAGAGACCTGTGACAGACACAGCAGGTAATGTGTTACAGTGTATGGACTGCACAGTGGATGGAGGGGACCCTCCAGATCTGCTTGGATCCTCCAGGTCAGTGCTGCCTTCTCTCTGGAGGTGCTCCTTCAGTCTCAGGACCAGCAGATGCCCCAGAGCACAAGCAGGGTCCTAAGGTCTGGAGGGTGTCCCTAAGCATTTCGCTGTTTCTTGTCCTCTCCTTCCTGGCCTCATGCTAGTGGCGCTACCCTGGGGCTGTCCTTCACTCCCACACCTGTCCCACCTTCCTGCATATCTTCTTCATTGCAAGTCCTTCTTGGTTAAGCAGAACAGCTGACCCACACTGACCATGTCTTGGAACTTGTGAGCTGTGGCCATATGACAACTTCTGATTTTGAGAAGACAGTCTTTTATGTCAGAGGGCAACTTGTGAGGGAACTGAGGGGACTGAAGCAGCAAGTGGTGGTGGGAACTGAGTGAACCCCCCTGACTCCATGTCCTCACTCATTTCTGGAGCTGGCTCAGTTCTGTTTCTATTCAGTTACGGATCTAGACTAATTTCTGTCCTATGAGAAAAGTTTATTCAATTATGGGAATTGGGGGAAACCTAGCCCTGTGAGACTGGGAAGCTGGACCCCCTCTGCCTGCTACTTAGAGACCCTTAACCAAGGACCTCAGAATTCTGGTCAGATCTGAAGAGGGATGCAAGGAGTTTTCTCACAATTGTACATCTCAAGCAACGCATATATCTTATCAGAAAATTGGCCCCGTATTGGTCAATCCGTAATTGGTTCCTTGCTCCTTTGATTACTTACAGACATTAGGGGAGAGGGGACACTTCTTTTTCTGATTTTCAGGAAATTACAGCTGTTCTTTCTTCCCCTCCCAACTTCCCTCCAATTAGAATTAGATTACCCAATCTTGTATTAATTGTCTAATTGTTTTTAATGTGTAAAAATCTCCCCACCCCCCATACTCAGGGTTCCATACCCAAGCTGAAGAAGGCAACTTGTTCCGATGTGTTTGGCGATGGCCACTCATTGCTTAATAAATCGAAATGCTGCGAAGCTCAAACCTGCGTTTCCTCAGTCATTTCCTCTTTCATCCGTGATGCTTGGGACCCATGAAAGGATAATTTCCCCAGTAGAATCCAGCCTGCCCTTTTCCTCTGTTTCTTGCCTTAAAATAGATTGACAGGGTGTCTCACTGGGTCAGTCTTTGAGCCATAGCATCTTAGTCTGTAGGGGTCACCGCAATGGTCATCACAATCAGTTGCCCTGTCACACAGACCAGGCAACCAGGGCCCAAAGAATGGCTAAGCGCACGACTTGTTTTTCCCGTTTGCAGACACATGGAGTGAACGCAGAGTCCTGGTCCGGCCAGTAAAGCGTCATTCCTAAAGCCAGAAATGCTCGTTTCCGTTATTGGCCATGAGAGATCCTGCCAAAATGGCAGCCTCCACCTGCCTCAAGTCATCCAGTTGTGAAATGAAGAAAATTGTACTTGTCTGAAACCTGCTTTGAGGATAAAAAGTACCAAAAAACAGGAGTAATTTGCGGGAAACAGAAGTCTGATTCTGTCATTACTGGAGGGAGTAGCTGAGAAACAAAAAAATCCCTTCAGAAAAGGCAAGATTTATGGGTTGAATAAGAGGAATTTTCTTCCCTCTGAGGCTGCCTGGCAAAAAGCATCTCTTCCCATCTAACATGTCTCCTGTGAGCAATAGCTCGGAGTCAGAGCATAGAGCCTGCTGTCCTACGGCCTATTTTCTCACTCGCTGGAGACTGAGGTCTTCTTCTCTGTCCCCACTGGCCTGCCATACATTCCATGATCACCAGTGCCCTCCACTCCCAAAACTTGGCACTGACCTGGGGGTCAGACTTCTTACCCATTCACTGAGCACAGCATGTGGTGGGTTCATGACAGAATTTTCAATGATATCTTATAAAGCTGCTGCTGCTTTTGTGAAGATAGTTGAGAAAAGGGGAAGGAATTGTTTTAATGAAGAAAACAGAGCTGGTTCCAGTTCTAGATTGTAAAGTCTTGTTTTCAACAAGAAAGAAAAGGGACTTTGATTTCTGTACTCACTGGGCTTCATCTTCCATTCCATTCTTTGTTGCTAAAACCTTGTGTAATCCATCAGGAATTGACCACTGAGGAATCCCTTCACATTCCCTTGGAATGATGCTGGTGATTAGTATGGAACAGAAACAACCTTAGGTTTCAGCAAACTAACACAAAAGTGTGGGCTTGTTCCTTCATGACCCCCTGGAAAAGTGTCACACTCAGGGATGGATGTCACTGCCACTGTCAAAGTTCTGGGGTTCTTGACCATGTAAGCAGGGCCCAAGGTACAGGTTCTTAAGGTGTTCAGTGGATAGAATGTTAGACCTGGAGTCAGAAAGACTCATCTTCATGAGTTCAGACCTGGCCTCAGGCACTTAGTAGCTGTGTGACCCTGGGCAAGTCACTTCACCCTGTCTGCCTCAGTTTCCTCATTGGTAAAATGAGCTGGAGAAAGAAGTGCAAACCAGTCCAGTCTCTCTGACAAGAAAACCCCAAAAGGGGTCACGAAGAGTCAGAGGTGACTGAACAACAACATCATTGAAAAGCAAAAGCCTGGGAGCTCACAGTCTAATGAGGGAGACAATTTGCAAACACTCCTGTACAAACAAGACAGGGTAAAACATCACGGGGTAAATTGAGGGTAATCTACAGAGAGAAGGCACCAGCATTAAGGGAAAGGCTTCTTATGGAAGGAAGGACATTAGCTGGTACCAAAAGGAGGCTTCCTGGGAGGAGGGAGAACCTCCCAGACCAGAGAAATGCTGGGACTTCGGAGAAGATGGGTCTTGTTAAGAAGCCAACGTCATTGGACTGAAGCTATGAGGAAGAATTCAAGGTGTGAAAAGACAAGTTGTGAAGGATTTAAAAGCCAAATGGAGTCTTTTACTTGATCCTGGAGAGAATATGGAGCCCCTAGGATTCACTGGGGGCCGGGGGGAGAGGGAGGGGTGATGTGGTTAGACCTGTGCAAAAGGAAGATCAATCTGACAGCTGATTGGAGGATGGGATGGAGGGGGAAGAGACTTGAGGCTAGGAGACCAGCTGGCAGGCATAGCGATAGTCCAGGGGGAGGTGAGTAAGGCTTGTGTCAAGGTGGTGGCAATGTCAGAGGAAAGACTATGAGCTGGGTGACGCATACTCTCCCTCTAGCCTGTCCCTAGCATAATGGGAGGTCCTAGGGATCATCCTGACAGAGGCTGGCAGTGTGGGGCTAGCTGCCTCCCTCTGTCCTCCTTTCCTGGGAGATAGAAGTCAACCAATCACTGTCTGCTATAGTTGTTTTCTCAATGGTCTTTCCAGGAGTTAACTCTTGTCTTCCTTCCCTAAAGAGGACCAATGACATTTCTCCTTGAATACTCTGTCATTTTTTTAAATTTAATTTAATTATTTAATTTGTCCTTATATTTAGTTTTTGTTACATTTTGAGTTCTGAGTTGTCTCTCTCCCTCTCTCCCAACACTGCACTAGAGAAGACCAACATATGAAATAGAGATATGTGGAACCACGTAATACGTGCTTCCCTAGATGAGCTCTTTCTCTGGAAGTGGACAGTGTCTTCTCTCACCAGTCCTTCATGGTTGATCTGAATATTTCTCAGAATAACTTAGTCACTCTCAGACACTCATTGAACAACATCGCTGTTACTGCACACAATGTTCTCTTGGTTCTGCTCACTTCGCTCTGTATTATTTCATCCAAGTCTCTCCACATTTTTCTGAAATCAAGCAGCTCAGCCTTTCTCACAGCACAGTAGCATTCCATCACAATCATATAGCACAGCTTGTTCAACCATTCCCCCATTGAGGTGCATCCCCACAATTTCCAGTTCTTCACCATCATAAAGAGAGCTACTATCAATATTTAGAGCATAAAGGTTTTTGTCCTTTTTCCCTGATCCCCTTGGGAAACAGATCTACTAGTGGTATTTCTGGGTCAGAGGCAGTTTTCTAACTCTTTGGATGTAATTCCAGAGTGCTCTCCAAAATGGCTGGATCAGTTCCCAGATCCACCAACAACTTATTCACGTTGTCTACTTCCCCTCCAACATCTGTCATTTTCGCTTTCCATTATTTTAGCCAATCTGATGGGTGTGAGGCGGCACCTCAGAGTTGTTTTAACTTGCATTTCTCTAACCAATAATGATTTAGAGCATTGTTTTCCTGTGACTATAAGTGGCTTTGATTTCTTCTTCCAAAAATGGCCTGTTCATATCCTTTGACTTTTTACCCATTGGGGAAAGACTTGTGTTCTTATAAATTTGATTCAGTTCTCTATATACTTAAGAGATGAGACCTTTATCTGAGAAACTGGTCATGAGATCTGACCCCCTGCAAAGTTCTGCTTTCCTTCTGATCTTGACTACATTGACTTTATTTGCACAACCCCTCTTTAATTTAATGTAATCATAGTGATTGATTTTACTTTTCCCAAGGCTCTCTATCTCTCATTTACCCATAAATTTTTCTCTTATCCATAGGTCTGATGGGTAACATGTTCCACGCTCATGATCCCTCGCTTTAGGTCTAGGTCACGTATTCATTTTGACACTGTCTTGCTAAATGGTATAAGACATCGGTGTCCGGGTTCTGCCAGACTGCTTTCACGTTTTCCCAACAATTCTGTGAGTTCTTGTCCCAGAAGCTGGATGGAGCCTTTAGATTCCCCAAACATCAGATTACTATGGTCATTTCCTGCTTTCCTGAGTACCTAATCTGTTCCTGACCCACCTTCTATTTCTTAGCCAGGACCAGATTGTTTCAATAATTACCGCCCTATAATAGAGTTTCAGATCTGGTATAAGTCATTTTTTCAGTGGGAATTTATAAAAGCCAGATAAGCTCCTGGGAGAATCTGAAGTTGCATAGAGAGGTGCTTGTCAGTCTAGGGAATAAGCCCCCCCACCCATGGATTGCCTCCTTCTGACGTCAGAGCTCACTCTGCCACCTCAATGCAGCTCCCCCTCTAGCTTGCTAATCCCTTGTCCTTGGATAAGTAAAAGGATTATGATGGACTTTTTAAGAGGAGGAGGAGGGGGAAGAGGGGTGGCATCAGGAGGAAGGCAACTCAAGACTGGGTTGTGCTGTCTAGTGGACATAGTCTCATGGTGGTGGCAAGTTGGCTACATTAGCATCCATGGTCTGTGTCTGGGTCCTGTGGTGGGTGGTACCAGTCAGGATTCCTGCAGCACAACAGGGCTGATTGAGGCAGTGGGCACAGATGTTACCTGTGTTTGGGCTGGGGTCTGACTACCTACCCACTCCCTCCCTCAGTGGTCACAGGATCATGAGATCACAGCCTTGGAGCTGAAAAAGACCTGAGGGGCCATGGGGTCCATTCTTCTTGTTTTACAGAGGGGAAATCTGAGGCCCAGGGAGGGGTGGGGATTTTGTGTCCTCTGAGATTTTGCCTTTACTCACTGGATTTTGGGCAGCTCCTTTGGCAGGTCCTGACGTGACTGGGGCTCTGTCTGATGCCTATAAGCAAGTATGGTGCTCCAGACAAGGTCTGAGCGGGGCAGAATCCCATGTGGCTTTGCTCTTCTTATTCCTAGAACACAGTCTTGTCTTCCAACAGCCCAAGTCCAATAAAGCATTCAGCTTCTTGGCTTCCATACTGTATCATTTACTTATATTGAGATTACAGCTCACATCCACATCCACGTACACACGTGCTCATGTGTGCACACACACACACAAACCCAGGTCTTTTTGAGACAAATAACTGGCTAAAAAACCCTGCCTCCACCTCTTGTGCCTGTTAAGTTGGTTCTTCATACCCAAGGGCCACACAGTACATTGATTCCAATTGAATTCCCTCTAATCCAATTTAGCCTAGTGCTCCAGCCTTTAGTGATTCTCTCAGACCCCGACTCTGTCCTCCGATGTGTTAGCTCTCCTCCATCATTTCATCCAAACACACTTTCTCCATAACTCAAGCTTCTCCCAAGCTTCCTCGACCTCCCCTCTCTGACAACTCCTCCTCCTCTAGCTCAACCAGCAGCAGCCCAGAGGTGGCTTCCTGACACTCCTAATTAGGCCCTGGGGAAATACAAGCACTGCTGCTCCTTGGTGTCTTGGGGCGCAGCTGTGCCTGCCTTCTCCCTTCTCAGGCCCAGAGCACCCCAAGCTGCTGACACCCAATGTGAAGAGAGTATGAAGAATCCCAATCAGCATTGTAAGTCATTGGCCATGGAGGAATTGTCCCTAGAGACCTTTATTGTACAGATGGAGACACTGAGGGCAAGAGACGGGAAGTCACACGCCCAAGGTCACACAGATCATAAGCAGATTGTGTGAACTCGAGTCATGCTTTTCCTTGGACTCTCCTGTTTGGGTGACCAAACCCCATAAGGAACACCTTGGGTAGGGCAGCTAGGGTAACGATCTCCAAATGCGGGAGGGTCTTCACTGACCCTTTCCTTAACCTCATATTTTTTTTCCCCAATTACATGTAACAATTTTAACATTCTTTTTTCAAATTTTGAGTTCAAAATTCTCTTAATCCTTCCCTTCCCCCTGTCATTGAGAAGCAATTTGACATAGGTTATATGTGTGCAGTCATGCAAAACACATCTCCATGTAAGTCATGCTGTGAAAAAAAAAAACACAGACAAAAAAAAAGCCAAGAAAAATAAAGTAAGCAAAGAAAAGTTATCTTCAATCTGCATTCAGGCTCCACCATTTCTTTCTCTGGAGATGGGCAGCACTTTTCATCTTAAGTCCTTCAGAATTTTCTTGGGTTGTTGTGTTATCAAGAACAACTAAATTATTCACGGCAGATCATCATACAGTATTGCTGTTATTGTGTACAATGTTCTCCTGATTCTGCTCATTTTACTTTGCATCAGCTCGTGTAAGTCTTCCCAGGTTTTTTCTGAGCACATTCTGCTTATTATTTCCTGCAGCACCATAGTATTCCTCCAGAATCATACCACAACTTGTTCAGCCATTCCCCAATGGATGGGCATCCCCTCCATTTCCAATTCTTTGCTTCCACAAAAAGAGCTGCTGTAAATACTTTTGTACATGTGGGCCCTTTTCCTCTTTGCTTTTATCTCTTTGGGATACAGACCTAGAAGTGGTATCACTTGGTCACAGGGTGTGCATGGCTCTATAGCCCTTTGGACAGAGTTCCAAATGCCTCTCCAGAAGGGCTGGATCAGCACACCACTTTACCAATAGTGCCTGAGTTTTAATTTTCCCACATCCCCTCAATATCTGTCATTTTCCTTCTCTGCATTGTCCTTTCCCCAGCAGAAATGGCCCATGATGCATCAGGGCCATGGAGGGTGTAATGCCATGCACCAGCAGATTCCCAAAGGAATGCTACTGTGAACAGCTTTTAGAGTTCAGATTACAAAATATAGTGAACACTCTGTTTATTCCATTACAAATCAAGACAAACATTCACAATATATCA
>CM053591.1:201152852-201176457 GCA_028646515.1 Pseudochirops corinnae | reverse complement strand
AGTTCATGCCTTCTCAACAGTGGAACAGAGTTTGCACCTTCCACACTTAGCACTTAGTACTAAGTGCTAAGTATCCTGCTAAATTAATTACTATTACAGAGGGCCAGGTACAGTCATCAAAACCAGAGATAGATTTTATTGCAGTTCATTCACTCAGAGTATGACAAGCTTCACCATGCCTAGCTGCCTAAGCTCACAGATCATCCCTGGTGAAATCCCAATCTGTCCATTTACTTCTTAACCGCTAGGACAAACCTTTACCAGTTGTCGTCAAGGCTTGGGGATAGTGGCACCAGGTACTCCCTGTCCCCAGGGCTTCCCCAGGCTGCAGTGAGTAAACAAAAGGGCTTTAGTGACCCTGCAGGGTCTCAAGATCTTCCTGGATGCTTGTCTTCTGAGTTAGAGTTGCATTGGCATCTGGGATGGGGAATTCCCCTTTCCCCGTCCCCTCCAAGTCACAGAATCTTGACATACTTGCAGCAGGTGTAGACAGTTTTCTGGGGAGTTTTGGGGAGAAAGGGGAGAGCTATAGGATGAGAATTTGAGAGAATGTCAGGCTCTGGCTAGAGGTGTTTTTAAGGATGGGGAAAACTTGGGCATGTTTGGGTGCAGTGAAGAAGGAGCCAGTTGGAGGCGGGGTAAAGAGGCGGGGTAAAGTGAAGTGCCAAGAGGGCAGGCAGGGATTGCCCCGTATTTGTATCACCAGCAGAGTGCCCAGAAGACAGTCGGTGATCAATGATTGCTTCCCAGCCCATTGGGGGCCTCTGGGAAGGGACAGAGTCTCCCTCTGGGCACTACAAAGCCTCCTTCTTTACCCAGGGCAGCAGGGGCTCTTAAGTGGAAGAGGAAGGGAGTCTGAACATGTTTCCTTTATAAATCTACCTATCTTGTTTTGTGATTTTGCAGGTATAATTCTAAGAAGGGGTCCATGGGCTTTAGTGCCTGATCTGGCTGCCCAAGGGAGCTGGGACTCAAAGCAGGTGGTAAAAGCCTGCCTGGGGAGCCACTCTCCCTCAGAAAGTCCCTCTGCAGGTCTTGTGTTTGGGGTCACTGTAAAGGACTATTTGTCACTGTACCATGGATTTTTACTTTATATACTAAGCCAGGAACTTCTCAGGTGGCCACAGAGTCTCAGGGTTGGAAAGGACCTGCCCCCCAGAGCTGAGCAGAAATCACTGATGCTCCTCTCCTAACCTTGGCTGGGAGATGCCCGGACTCCTTCTGCTTGTGGAGGGCTCTATTAATGCTAGGAAAGCTTGTACTTAATTTAGCTCTTTGCAGCTCAGATTCCTAATGCTTTGAAGCCAAGCAGAACAAAGCTAATCCGTCTTCCACGTGGTGTGAGAGCCCTTCATATCCCTGGAGACGGTAATCATGTTCCCTTCCCCGCAGTCTTCTCCCAGCTAAGCATTCCACTTCCTTCAATTGGTCCTTATCTGGTTGGCATTCAGGGCCCCTCTCCATCCTGGCTGCCCTCCCCCAGATTCTTTCCTGCCTATCAGTATCATTCCTAAAATGTGACCAACACAACCAGAGAAATGTTCCAGTTGTGATCTGACCAGGGCAGAGTGTGGCAGAACGATAGCCTCCCTAAGGCACAGATGCTGCCTCTCTGCACGCAGCCTTAGGGCTTCCAGGCAGGTGGAGTACCTCCTTCTGCAGCTGATTCTCACCCCACGTCCTAGGAAAGGACTCCACCCATCTGATGTTTTCCCCAAACCACCTGGGACCACAGAAAGACGCTTCAGAATTCAAGGGCCCAGGACCTCATGAACAGGAGGATGCTTCTCTGATACAGATACAGCCTTTTCTGCCTTTGTGAACAATTGGCCACATGGTGCAGTGGGTAGAGCACCATGCTTGGAATCAGGAAGATCCATCTTCCTGAGTCCAAATCTGGCCTCAGATACTCACTAGCTGTGTGACCCTAGGCAAATTGCTTCACCCCGTTTGGCTCAGTTTTCTCATCTGTAAAACGATCTGGAGAAGGAAATGGTGAACCACTCCAGTATCTGCCACAAAGTCTCCAAATGGAGTCCAAAGAGGCAGACACAACTTCACTACCACCACCACTACAACAGATGGTCTTCATGATCACCCAAAACCATACTTGGTGGGCAAAGCCAAGGTGCCCATTCTGTCTGAGGACGCCCAGGTGTCTGCATTCTGCAGCCCTAAGCTCTAGGGGAGGCATTTCTGAAATAAGAGTTTGTTTATAAATTCTTGATAACTGCTTGACTGTTGGACTCATTGAGGGGACCTTGGCTTGCACTGTACCGTCATTCACCTCTGTTTGCTCCATGGAGTCCCCTCAGTGCCCAATGAGGCACATCTGGCAGCTGCATTACCCACATTTCCTCTGGAACAGGGGACTGGCCAGGTGGAGCCCAGGCCTCTGGACATGCACTGTTGGCTGTGCCTGCTATCCATCCTCTTCCTCCACAGAGAGTGGAGGGGGCCTTATGCGAGCCTACCTCTGGAATGGTACAAGGATGTATAATGGGAGGACTCTGCCCTCAGTGCCCAGGTATTCTGTGACTGTTAACTGCCCACCTTCTCTGTGGTGAAGAAAGGGCTTTTTATTAGCAAATGAGCCAGAGCAAGTATGCATGCCGAGGTCTGAATAGGGGAAATCTAGTTCCTTCTCTCCATGGAGCTTTTAGGTGAGCTAGAAAAAAACAGTGAGCCATGGAATGAAAGAGCCCTTCTCCCACGTGGTTGCCATGTGGCCATGAACACATGGTGCTTTGGTTTCTTCTTAACTGAAGGCTCTTAGGTGAATGAGTATGGGGAAGGGAACATGTGAGGCTGCTCCCTGGTGATCTTTGAAAGGTCAGAAGTCCAGCAACAGGAATCTATGGATGGTCTGCCGGGGGCCACAGCAGCTAAGCCTCAGAAAGGAGCCAGCCTTGATTGAGTGCAGGAAATCCTGCTTCCTGAAAGCAAGCAAGAGAGGACCTCGTCTCTGGGCTGCACTGGATGCAAAGGGAGCCTGGGGGAGAATGAGCCAAACACCTTCAGAGTGAGCCACCTCTGCGCAGGCCCTAAGGGGGTGAGGGACAGGGGGCTCTGTGTCCTAGCCCCCCTCCGCAATGAAGACCCTTCATAAAGACTAATCGATCTTAAATGGCTATCAGCAACATTGAGGACAGGTCAATTGGGTAAGATGATATTGGGGAAGTGATCACTGGATATTGGGGGAGCACCCTAGATGTTGGAGAGCAAATGGCCTTAGGGAGCCTCACCCTGAAACTTTTGGGGAGACCCTAGGACCCGATGGTATAACCAAGCTCTGGGAACCTTTAAATGGGGCTGATGGTCTCCCCAGGCTCCAGAGGGGTAGACCGAGGCCAAGGATGGACACTGAAAGCTTGCTGAAGACAGACGCTGTGTCTCATACATATTTGTGCCCCTCTTAGAGCCTAACAGATAAAAGACAGGGATTCTTCAGAGATGCACAAACAACACAAAACAGGAAGCCTGGAAGAAAACCAGGTCAAGACTGATCAGGGAGCTGGCCCAGAAAGTGCCATGGTTGAGTTGTCTCTGACTGATGAGATTCTGCCAGTGTGAAGGGGTCCGCTCAGAAAAGGAAGACAGAAAGCCAAAGGGACAGACAAAAAGCCCCATGAAATCACAGTCTTAGGGGGCTGGGAGGGCCTGGAGTCACCCTGCCCTTGCTGCTCCGAGGCCCAGCAGTGGCACAGAGGAGGCAGGTTCCCAGCAGCCTGCTCAGTGAGGGCTGGGGATGAATTGGACAAATTCATCATCGGGTTAGGGCTGTGGGAATGAATGTAATCAGGGCCATGCCGGAGCCGGCACATATTAGACCCATCCATCTCCAGCTTTGATTGAAAAAACTTCATTCCAGGAGAATGCTCGAAGCTAAAGGGTGCTAAGGCGGCTAGAGAAATCTTCTCATGGCAGGGCTGAGAGCCGCTAGGATGATTAAGGGCTGAGGCTGCCTTGCTGTTTGGTTGGGTTCTTTACATTTACCCAATACAGCCCAGATTTCACACATACACACACACACACACACACACACACACACACCACACCACACCACACACCATGCACCACACACATCACAAACCACACACACACACACACCACACACACATCACACACACACCACACACACACATCACACACACACCACACACACATCACATACCACACATACACCACACACATCACACATCACACACCACACACATCACACACCACATACACACACACCACACACATCACACACCACACACACACACCACACCACACCACACACCACGCACCACACACACATCACACACCACACACACACACACATCACACACACACACCATACCACACACACCACACACCACGTACCACACACACATCACACACCACACACACACCACACCATACACATCACACACCACACATACACCACACACACACACACACCACACCACACACACCACACACATCAAACATCACACCATACACATCACACATCACACCATACACACACACACACACATCACACCACACACACACACACACACCAAGGCCTGTTGATTTCCCCTCTGCACCATCTCTTTAATGTGCCTCCGTCTCTCCCCTTCTCTCCTCTGACCCTGCCTCCTCACCTCACACCTGGACCACTGTAATAGCTGCTGGGGTGGGGGGGAGGGGGTCCTGCCTGACTCCAGCCTCTCCCATCCCTCCTCCATTCAGCCACCAAACTGATTTTTCTAAAGCACACGTCCGACCATGTCACCCCTCACTCAATACATTCCAGTGGCTCCCTATCTCCTCCAGCTCAAATACAAACTCCTAGCTGGCATTCAAATCTCTTTATCACCTCCTGCCTCTCCAGCCTCCTCACTGCCCCCATGTGCTCTTGGATCCAGTGACCCCGGTTTGGCATCCCAGCTGTTTTAGGAGGGTGAACGTCCATCTCCTGGCTCCCAGCATCCTCTCCGTCTGTCCCCTGCCTAGAACTCCTGACTTTCTTTAAAATCCCAGCCAAAACCTCGCACAGGACACCTTCCAGGACTCCTGGACCGAGCTTGTCCTCACATGGCTGTTGGCTCACTGGCTCTTCCATTAGACTGGGAGCTCCTTGAGGCCAGGGACTGTCTTTCATCTGTTTTGTGTCCCCAGAACTGAGCATAGAGCCTGGCACCTAACTGCTGTTTGTCCCACTTTCTGAGACCCCTTTGGGGTTTTCTTGACAAAGATCCTTCTCCAGCACATCATAGGCACCTAATAAATGTCGACTGATGGATTGCTCATGCCCCGTCTGTCATCTTCCATCATTCTGTGGGCCTGCCCCAAAGGGAGGTTCCCATCTGAGCCCTTGGTGGTACGGCCATAGCTAGAGCTAGGGGGACTCCCCCGCCGTGGTCCTCTGCTGTGCTTTGGCAACGCCTCTGCCTCAGGGCCCCTCTTCATTCACCATCATCTTTTCCTGACATTAAGTCATGGTTCTTGGGGAGGAACCTTTTAAGGCTAAGATGGAGAGTATCAGCGGAGAATCCCAAGGAGGGAGGTAGATTCCAGAAATCAGGAATTTTGCCCTGCTGCTTGTCTTCCGCTGGTGTCCCTTCGGCTATTCCAAAGCAGACCAAATGTTTCTTATTCTTGAGTCTTTACATATAAAAGAAGCAGCTATTCCTGGGTTCCCAGAATCTGAGAGCTGGAATGTCCCCCCAAGGCATCCAGTCCAACCTGTTCCAAGATAGAAATCATCCCGACAAAGTGTGTATCCTGTCTCTCTTTGAAACTTTCCCATGACAGGGAGCTTACTACCTGCTGTGGCAGTCCCTCCCTCTTTGAAAATGCTCTGTCTGGGACAGTTGAGTAGAGTGAGTTCATGATACTGCCCAGTCTGGGGCAGAGACAAAATGACGAAACTGACCCCACTGCCACTGACCCCACGACTATAACCTCCTCCCCACTCACATGGGATTCCTCCCTACTGGACTCTGTGGGGCTGCAAGAGGGAGCCATGGGCCCATGGATCAGCTTGGATCTATACATAGTTAGTCTAAAAGACAGTCAGGGAGGGGGATGCAGGCAAGGTGAAGGGAGGTGAAATATTAGTGGCAGCTTGGATGGCCTCCAAGCAGGGGTGGGCCACCAGACCCAGCAGTGGGGCTGGCTACGTGGGGATGGCGCTATAGCTGCACAGCCAGCAGTGAGGAGAGGGGTCTAGAGGAGGAGGAGGAAACCCCTGAATCCAGGTGTCTGATGGCTGCCCACGAGCAGGGGCTGAGCCAGGTCCAGATGCCCTGTAGAGGACAACATGAGCCAAAAGCACCTTTGTCCCACGGGAAATCAGGGATTGCCTCAGGGCCTCTTGGTTTGGGGTCTCCCTGTGCCTGTGAGAGATGAGGAGGTGCAGAGGGTCACATCCCAGTGGCTGGCTCACAAGGAAGTCTCCCACGAGACCGCTGGCTTGATGAGCAGCAGCTGACATGACTGGTTCGGCCCCCCTCCATTGGTCCATACCCCCTGTGCATGAGGAGATCATGCTTGAATTGTGTTGCCCTTAGAGTATAAAAGGAGAAGGCCATTATGTAATACAAGACAGCTGCTGTGCGCTTCTCTCGCCTCTGGTCTCTTCAGTCCCTCCTGAGAATGCAGTCTAAGGCTGGCCCTCAGGCTACTGAACTGAGTGGCCTTGCAATGGTCCAGATGCCCCAGAGCCTGAGGCCCCAATCCTCTGGACACTGACCCAGACAGGGGGCCTCTGGTAACACCTGCCACCTCCTAGCAGGAGTGGCTGGTGGGCCGAAGGAGGTCCAAGCTCTTGAGCGGTGTGAGGGAGCCCCTGGGGCTCAGGGGGGGCTTGTGGACAAGCTTGGGAGGAGCTGCAGGCACTCAGCTATCCTGGAGCGGGTACAAAACACTCTGGTCTTATTCCTTTTGACTCCATGGGCACAAGTAAAGATTGACATGTCCCCAAATCTGCCTGTGTGGCCTGCCCAGCTGGGCCTCCTTGGGGGAGTCCTCACAGGAGGTGGGTGTGAGCCAGTATTCCACTGGCATAAAGCTACCCTGAGCATGCCCTGTGCCAAGGAGCTGAGCACGGCCAGCCACAGAGGCCAGAGCTGGGAGCAGAGGTCATCAGCTAAGAGACAGCCAGCCTCAGAAGCTGAGAACAGCTGGGCTAAGAGCCTGAAGGCAGTTGGTGCTGAACAGATCTTGTCTCCTGCAACCCTGGGGTGTAAGTGCTGCACTCACAGAGGACGAAATGGGGTGAGCTGGAGTCAGCTAAGCCTGAGTCAGCATCCAGCCTCAGAAACTGACAGGCAAGCCACTTTGCCTCCCTCAGTCTCCTTATCTTTAAAACTGGGATAAAACAGCGCCCAGCCCCAGGCTGTTGGGAGATCACACATGCCAAGCCTTGCACCCCTCACAGGCTCCTCTAGGACAGAGGGCAGCCTCTTGGCTTTAATATCAGCCATGGGGTCCTTCAAGCCCCTCTACATTTATCACACGTTTGTCTCACCTGGTCTTCTATGGCCCCACACTTTAGCCAGGGAAGCAGGGAAGGGGTGAAGGAACCCCGTCATTATTTACATTGGAAGAGTCAAGCAGTCCTGCCAAATCCTGCCTCAGACACATGCTAGCTGTGTGCCCCTGGACAGGTCACTTAACTTGTGAGCCTCAAAGGCCTCCCTCCTGAGGGGGTCCTCACACCGAGGATGTGACGGGAGGAGAGCTAAGGGAGGAGCAAGAGGAGCAAGGCGAAAGGCGGCCGACAGCCTCCCCCAGCCACGTGGGCTTCGGCGGACCCAGAGGGTCCATCGAGTAAGGGAACTGAGTCAGGTGGAACGAAGGCTGCTGACCAAAGGGCGATGCAGTCAATGCCGTCACTGTTGGGCCGGAAGGAACCCAGACGGAGGAACTATGTCTCTGCTGATGTCTCAGTGTCTCTCCGAGTCTCTGCTGCGGCGAGACCCTCTCTGATTACCTCCGCTATGGTTAGCCCTAGACAGAAGGCGATGGAGATAGGTCCTGTGCCGGCTGCCCCGCAGTTTTCTCTCCCTTCGGGCTGTGAGCTCCCTGAGGGCAGGGGCTCTTTGGTTTTCCTTTGCATCGAAGCGCTTAGCAAAGAGCCTGGTTTACAGTAGGCACCTAATGATTGCTCGCTGACTTAGCGCTTTGCGTCCCTGTCTCTGCGGCCATCCCTAATGCTCTCTAGTCCTCGTCACTGCTGCCACTGGCGAATCTCTCTGCCGTCTTCCCTTGTGGATCTCTTTCCGTCTGTGTCTGGAGAGGAGGAAGATGCGGGCTGTTCTGTTCCCTGGCCCCACGAGCCTGGAGAGGCCCAGATGTTGCCAGGCTCGCCTCCCTGGCTCCGCCAGATGTGTTGACCTGCCAGTCTCAGAGACGCTGCCAGCGCCGGCCAGCTGCATCCCAGCGCCGGGCCGAGAGAGCCGGACAAATTAGGGATCCATTAGCTAAATCCCTCCAGGGCATTTAGAAGAGCGCTTTTCGTAAATCACAGATAAAGATGCTCTTCCCCAGCCGAGTCTTCAGATGGCCTCTGGGCTCCTTGCTGGCTTCCCCAGACACCACTGAAGCCGCGTCTCCCCCAGGGCCCTGGCAGAGGGGTCTGAGGGACTTCAGGAAAACGCCCTCCCCTTCTGATATCAGAGGCTCAGCTGAGGGGGCAGGAGGAGCTGCCTGAACCAGCTGCAGGGCCCCCTCTTCCCTCCACGTGGAGTCGGCAGAGACCTGAGTTTGAATCCTGCCGCTGAGCCTTGCTAGCTGGGTGTTCCTGGGCTAGTCACCCCACCCGCTGAGCCTGTTTCTTCATCTGTAAAATGTGGCTCGAGACTCGGGCAATGCCTAGCTTACAGGGTTATTCTGACGCTCAAATGAGACAGTGAAGGTGAGGGCAGCACCGCCGGTCTGCAAGCATGAGCTTGGCCCGACTGAAGGGCCAGTGCAGCCCTGAGGGGTTCACTTGCCGGCCTGAGGAGATCCCGGCCGGGCCACCGCAGGATCAGCTCTCTCCGTCCGCCCCTCGTGGCAGGCTTCCGTCGCCAGGGCTCTCTCCGAAGTCCCCGGGACTCTTGGTCATTGGAGCCAGCGGCCTTTTATCGGGGCCCGTCCCATCCCCTCCGTTTGCCTCAGTTTCCTTGGCTGTAAAATGGGGGTAGCAATAGCGCCTGCTTCCCACGGTGTGAGGATAGGAGATGATGTTTGTAAATCTCTTAGCGCAGCGCCTGGAACAATAAGAGTCACTAAATCAAATGCTTGTTTCCTTCCTCCCCTCCCTCCTCCCCCCTCCCCCTCCCTCCTCCGTCTTCCCTCCTCCATTCCTTGCTCAAGGTATCCAGTAGGTACTTAATAAGTGCTCTGTGGACCAGATTGGCTTGGGCAGCCCCTATCCCTTCCCTGCACACCAGTTTCCTCCTCTGACAGGAGACAGCTGTTGTGCGCTGCCTCTAAAAGTTCATGATTCGCTATTATTTAAAATAAGCCATTCAGATGTTTTCTCATGATTTTCTCTGCAGGTCAGGAAAGCCCCAAAGGAAGGAGTCCTCTGGTGGTCTCCAAGGGTGTGGGGGGCTGCTCTCATGGCACATTTGTGATGGAGGAGTTGAGTCCCTGGGGAAGACCTTCTTGGGAGTTGGAATCTGGGGTGGGGAGGGGCTCTGGGATGAGGTTCCAGTCCGGAGTTCTACTCGGGGTGCCCCAGGGAGGCCCACACCCTGCTGCTCTTTGTTTCTGAGCACTGAGGAATGACATAAAAATGCAGTTTGGCAAAAGGGGGAAACAAATGTTCCTCATTAGACGGGTATGAAGGTCATGAGGCCAATTCCCACGGGAGCCTTTCAGGAAAGTTAGAAGTTGGAAGACAAAATGATGCTCGCTCCTCCCCAGCTCCTGGCCCCTCTGCCGCCTCTCAGGCCACACTCTTCTCTCCAGTATAAACTAAAGGGATGGTAAAAAGAACAGCCTCCCTTCTGTAGAGGGGCTGCCTTGGGGCTGCGGGCTAGGCCCCAGTCTGGGAGGGAGAAGGTCCAGCTCAGAGAGACACTCATAGTGTAACACCCAAGACAAGGTGCTCAACATTCCTGAAACTCAGTCTCCTAATCTACAAAATGGGAATATTTGTGTTACTCACAAAGGGCTGCTTCCCTTTACTCAAAACCTTGTGTGCACAGGGCTTATCTTCTGACTTTCAGCAGTTCAAGGTCTCGTCAGCTGGGACACTCCCTCTCCTCAATGTCAGCCCATCCCCATGCACTCTGTGTTCCTCTCCCTTGTCCTGATCTGCTCTCAAGGGTCTCCCCAGGGCACCTCCCCTCTTTTGTCTAGCTGTCACTCTTTTTCCAACTGTACCTTTTACATCATTTCTCAATGTGTTGTGTCCATTGGCTTTGGCTCACCTGTGATCACAGTGCTCTAACAGTCACAGCTGCATACCAGCCCTGAAAGAATGTTGATGCCACAGAGATGGACTTTGGTGTCAGGGAGCAGCTCTGGGATTGTCCTGTAAATAGCGCACGGTTCTCTGAATGCTATCTGACTCATTCTCTTCCTACTCCTCCATTCTGGGCCCATTTATCTTCCATCTTCAGGGACTTTTAAACTGATAGACTGGTTCACTGGGCTGACTCTTCAGTGCACATCACACTCTGGGCAATGGGCATTCTTCGTCCCATTCATTAACTTCTTCCAAGTCACCCAGATGTCTTTGAGGAGGTCCAGTAGTGTTCTACAGCTCCGTGTGACCAAACCAGTGTCAAAGCACACCTGGGAAAGCTTAGCACTTTTGAGGCACCTTTTCCACATGGCCCCTAGCAGGATGTCCTCCATGATGTAGCAAGCATCTTTGGTAGGTGCACGTCTCCCCAGCTGATGCTTCTTTTGAGGTCAACAAGGACACAATTGGACAAAGTTATCTCTGCTGTTGCATCGAAGGAGAAATCCCTGTGTGAACTTTATTTACGCCTTATAGGAGGAGAAGATGTGAGATTGTGGTGAGCGTTTTTAATTCAGCAGATGATCAGCTCTGCAGGACCTTGCACTGTCCCTCCTTTCTAGTCAGCCATATGACCGTGGAGGTGCTGTTTTCCCTGGAAAGGAAGGACCACAAGGATGTGGGCAGGGGAGGCGGCACCTGCATCTCTCCTGCGTCTCTTCACTAGCACCTTAGGGACCAGGGGGCTAGGATTTAAAGAGATGCCCAAAAGGGGAATGATCCCCGAAGCATGGAAAGCAGCATCCTTCCCTCTCCCTATGGCGGCCAAGAAGGCACCTGCTACTGCTGAACCAGGAACTGACCTCCTTATCTGTCAAAAGCTTTATGAAAGTGTTCTATGTACACAATGAGAGTATTTTTGTGGAAGCATGGATGTCAGTGAGTGTTAGGAAAGATGGCCCTCTCTTCCCCAGGGCTCTTGGTACTGGAGGCCCAAGGGCAATGCATTTTCAGGCTGGTCCTTCCTTAGTCTGTCGCTTCCCCTCTGCTGCATAAACAATTTTTCAGCCGTCTGCACGTGCACCTGAGAAGCCTCTTGGCATCCTTCATTCCCAGCTCTTCAGCCTTTAGCCGAGAACTGTCTTTTCCCAGGCTTTTCCTCCTTTGTCTCCCGCTGTAATATCTTCCCATCATCCCCTCCTCCATTCACACACTGTCCTTCATACACACAGCCTAGTTTTTGCTCCTCTTCCTTCCTTATGTTTTCATTCTCCCCCTCCCCAGCATAGGAGCTGATCCTCTCCATACACACCTACACTCACACCTTCGTGGAATCTGATGCCACACTAATGGAAAAATGGTTATCTCTGCCCCCCCCCCTCCCATAGTGTCTTTTTAAAAAGTTGTGTTTCTTTTCTCCATTTGAAAAACAGAAACTGTGTGTGTGTGTTTATGTGTCTGTCTGTCTGTCTCTCATCTTCATATTGGACTGTAAGGTTCTTGGAGAAGTGAATGGATCTTTCCTTAAAAAAAGATTAAGTAGAGGCAGCTAGGTGGCACAGTGAATAGAGCACTGGCCCCAGAGTCAGGAGGACCTGAGTTCAAATCTAGCCTCAGACCCTTAATGCTTCGCCCCCCAAAAAAACTAGCCGTGTGACCTTGAGCAGGTCACTTAACTCCAATTGCCCTACCTTCCCCCTCCAAAAAGAAAAGAAAAAAAAAGAAAAGATTAAGTGGGACAGTTGGATGGGTAGAGGATAACTAAGTGCAGTGGATAGAGCCCTGGGCCTGCTGTCAGGAAGACCTGAGTTCAAATTCACCCCAAGACACATCATAACTCTGTGACCCTGGATAAGTCACTGTTGGCTTCATTGGCCTCATCTGTACAATGGGGGTAATAACCCCTTACTTCGAAGGGTTGCTGTGAAGATCCAGTGAGCTGGTATCCATCAGCAGCCTTGATCCCGTGCCTGCCACATAGAGGGCACCGTGCCAATGTTAGCTAGGTTCTTTTGTAGGCTGTCAGCTGCTGAGGGTGGGGAGGCTCCACTTTTATCTTTGGGTCCTCGGCTCCTAGCACGGATCCAGGCACGTAGTAGGTGGTCAATAAACAGAAGGGAGGATGGTCAGTCAAGAAGGGGTCATCTGCCCTTTTGTGTCCTTTCAGCAAAGTGAAGCGTCTGTCCTCCAGAAAGAGGCGAGTGTTCAGGGGCAGCTCTGGTTTGCCATCGGCTAAGAAACACTTGAGATATCCCCAGTAAGCAGTGAGAGAACCCCAGGCAGGGCAGCCTCCATGGCCAGCTTTCAGGAATAGGAGAATTCTGCTGTCTTCCAAGGTTCTGGGGGCCTGGGCTGGACTGAACAAAGAGGTGAAATTGCCAGCCAGGGGGAGGGAAGCTGTGGCCTAGGGACTGTACTAAATGGTCCCCAACCATCTCAGAAGAAAGACCACCCTTCATGGCCTGGGAAATGGCTCACTGCTGGAAGGTGTCCAGAGAAAGACTTTAATCCTTACATGGAAAATCTGAATAACATCCATGCCTGAGTGGAACACATCTCAGACCCTGCTCCAGCATGGGTGCTGGCCAGGCTCCTCACCCACCTTCAGCCCTGCTGTTTGGGCCTTTCTCTTACCCTAATTGCCCTAGGCCAGGACTGAGTGGAAGAAAGCCTGCACCTAGTGATGTACTCGGTTCCTAACATCACCCCCCGCCTTTATTTCCTATCATGATCAAGTTGGGAGGAACCCTGAAAACAAACTAGTGAAATCTCATCTTATAGGTGAGGGGTCTGAGGCCCACAAGGGGCCCAAGGTCACATAGATAGATTGCTCCTAAATATCATTCTGGGGCTCTTTGTTGGCGTTTTCTTTCTGGGAGCTGAGCTCTGAACCAAGTCCTAGAGAGTATGGGTACCCCAGCCCATTTCCCCGGGAAAATTTTATTTTATAAATGAACCTTTATGGAATTATAATAAGGGATTCAGAACCAAGCAGCATCTGAGTATCTCTAGTCCAGGAGGACAAGCCTTCCCTCTCCTCCTTGTGAATGACTGGGGAGTAGCTCAGGCTTGGAGCCCCTCCCTCAACAGCAGCGCCCACCCGCGGTTCCTATACTAGGTCGGGCTTTGGACAGTGCTCCCAGGCACTGGCATAGAGCGGTTCATTTTCCTTCTGTGCGTTGCATTTGAACTCCTGCAGTAATTCAGATATAGAAGGTGTGCCATCAAAACAAACAGATGTCACTGGTGACTATCAATTAAGCAGGCCACCGATAGCGTTAAGCGGAAAAACCACTAGTCAGTTGTTAGTTGTCTCTGAACAGATACAAAATGTTCGGCTGGGCCATGATTTTCATTGTCGCAATCTGGCGCCTCAGGGGACATCTGGTCGTGGTGTCCACAGCCAGCATTGTTGGCGACATTTACTGAAACCACTCTACCACTGGTGAAGGCACGCTCTTGTGGAATGTTGGGAAGGCCACGATGGACTCACTTGGCCTCTACTGACTCAGGTAGCGACTCGAGGAGACAGCTGCCCCGCTTTGCCATTATGGGATGATATTTGGAGCCTACCGACAAGTTTCAGGTTCTGCCTTAGTGAAAATGGTCCATATCTTGACCCTCGACTGGCCTCCCACTTGTTGCCAGACAGCTGCCTCATTACCCCTTGCTTATGACACTGTTCCTGTTCAGAATGATGAGCCAACCATGATATTATGAGGTTCCCTTGACCACAAAGAGCAGCTTCCCACTCGACACTTTACTGCTCAGGGCTCATAAAGCCGTTGCCAGTCCTGTATCAGGCTCTGAATTCCTCATCAATAATTGCTGGGTCAGCGTGCTCTGTTTGCTGCACTGTTACAGGAAAAGAAACATTGGGAAAAGCAAAAGGTTGGATCCTCTGGTGGATAATATCCTAACTAGCTCCACTGTAGATGCTCATTGAGCTGGAAACATCTGTGATAGTTCCCTATTTTGCTTCTGGGGAACATGCTGCAGTGGCCAGTGAAGGGCGTGCAACTCCTGAGGCCGGCATCCCAACCTGGCTCTTGGAGGGTCGTTGACCAAGGCAGCAGAGGAAGGCTTTGATGGGTTGGAGGAGGAGCTCCCTGGACCTGAACGAAGAGACGCTACCTGTTCTGCGGATCTCCTTGACGTTGGGGACAGTGTTGTGATGACATCTGCAAGGCTCTTGGCACAGCACCCGTCATGTAGAAAGTGCTGTTGAGATGCTCTTGTCCTTCCCCTGTCATGTTTGTATCACTAATGCTTAGCACAGTCACTGGCATCACGGATGTAGACATTCCTCCCCGTGAAACCCAGTGGAAACTCAGCAGACAGATGCAGTTCGACCCGTCCCACAGGTACCAGAGATTACACAGCCATTTGGGCCAGTAAGCCTGCAAAGCAGCATGATGGAGTGAATAGAGGGCCTTGGGAATCAGGAGGACCCGAGTTCAGATTCTGCAGCTAACACACACTCGCTGGGTATTCACAGGCCAGTCACTAAATCTCTCCAGCCTCTAAGTCATAGACTAGATGCCAGTCTGCATCAGTGGAGGGAGTTTCCATGTGGAGAGTCCCTGCATGCTGATGAAGTCCCAAGTCTGGACCAAAAGGCAGAGTTTGCTCCTGCTCAGCTGAGGTTTCACGCCCTCTTTGTCCTGTGGAGGGCACAGTACGCAGCTCCCAGAAGCCTCGAATCAGACCTCAAGGAGCGGCCCCTGTCAGGATCCCTCACCGGTGCTTGGCATGTTAAGGGACTTGCGTCATCACCGCTGCGCCCATGGGTGTTGGGCCCAAAGGGGAACTGGGGGGCGAACACCGGTCCACATTGGCTCACTTTTCCTCTCTTGTTACTTCTCCAGTACCTATAACCGGCAGCAGCCAAGAGGTCATGTGACTTGGTGGTAGACAACACTTAAATTCAATAAGCATTTATTAAACACCTACTGGGTACCCTGTGCCAGGTGTGGGGAGACAAAAACAAAGCCAGCATAGGCCCTGCCCCCGAAGAGGCTCATGTATGAACTCCAGCACTTCCACTGACCCCGTCCTTCAAGAATTCAGCATCCCCTTTATGCCCCAAGTGCCTACTATGTGTGCAGTGGTGGGGAGACAGAGACAAAAGCCAACCAGTGCCTGCCTTCAGGGAGCCACATTCTGTGCACTGGTGATCTTCCCTATGCAGACACTCCCTCCAAAGGGGCAGATGGCTGTCCTTGCTCACTTGTTCCTGTGGGACTCTTCTCGGTGCCCTCCCATGAGAGGGCCTGCCCAGCATGCTTTCTGCCCCCCATGGGACCCCCATTCTAACTGTACCCCCACTTGACCAACCCTCTCCTGCTGCTCCTTCTGAGTCAGTGTTTCCCCAATGCCAGACCCTGCTGCCATTCCGTGCCCAATAGTTATGGCTGGCGGCTCAGTACAGATGGTATGGCCGCCCTCTGTAACCTGCCCAGCCCTCTGAAGGACCTGCAGCTTTTGTTCTCCTGAGAACATCTGAGATGTTCAGACTCAGAGCATTGTAGGGGAACCCCTGGTGCATAGTCTTCTCCCTCTCCTGGGATTTACAATCTTAAAGACTTCCTGGGGCCTTCAGTGGTTTGGAGACTGGCCAAAAGCCACCCAACCAATATGGGTCAAAGGCAAGACTTGAACCCAGGTCCTCCTGATCCCAAGGCTGCCCCTCCATCCACCATGAAATGTACCTCTGACTGAGAAAATGATGGGGCTGAGGTGGAGGCAGAAAGGAGGAGCACACTTGTGATTTCACAGGAAGAGAGAACCCCAAGTGTGGAAGTTCCTTTTACCAACTAAGATCAATAATTCATCTTAACTTGACTTTCTGACAGAGCTGCCAAGGGCTGACAAGTTAAGGGACTGGCCCAGGGTAACACAGTCAGTCCACATCAAGGGCAGAGTCTCTATTCCTGACTTTCTGACTCCAAGGGTAGCTCTCTATAGCGTCTCTGTTGAGAGTCATTTGGGGCTAGGAAGATGGGGTTTGGTGCCAGACAACAACCTGGGACTTTTGTACCAACTATGAACCACAGGGACCGTGTATCTATGGCAGCACAAACCCACCCAAGTGACTCCTAAGCCTGGCATCCCTGGCTCAGAACATCTGCGGGTGGAGGTCTCCAAGCTTCCTTCCCCCAAGCTCTTAGGGGCTGCTAACGAACTGATAACTTAATTAGCTGCAAAAATGCCTGAGCTCCCCAGGTGTGAGGTGCTGCAGAGAAGTTGTATGCCATGATTGACGATGCTGAGTAGCCCTGAGAGGAGCCCGCCTCTCTTCAGTTTGGAAGCTCCAGCAAGAAGAGTATGCGCTTGTGTGTGTGTATGTGCGTGTGTGTGCGCGCACATGTGTGTGTGTGTGTGTGTGTGCGTGTGTGTGGTGAGTGCGTGTATGTGTGTGTGTGTGTGGTGAGTGCAGGCACCATCCCCATCAGCCAGATCAGACCATGCCCATGCCCATGCCCATGCCAGCCAGCTGAGGAGCCCGAAGCAGAAGCTGCTGTGCCCCCAACTCACCCAGTGCACAGCCGCCTCTGGTCACTGAGCCCCCGGCCAGTGTCCACTCCTCGCCAATCACTAGGCTTGGTTCCAGCAAGCGTGCACTGCCTTGGGGGGGAGGGGTGGAGACAGGGCGTGCTTGCCTGGCATCTCCCCCTCAGGGTGGCAGGGCTCCTCACACATCTCAGCTCTCGCCTCCCTCCTCCTCCTCCTCCTCCTCCTCATTCGATCTTTGAGGCCTCGTGGGGACCCTGGGTCGCCCAGAATGCCCTCCCTCCCCCTTCTGCCTCTGGAATCCTCCCCCTCCTTTAAAGCCTTGCTTCCCCCAGGGAATCCTTCCTGATCTCCCCAGCTGGGGATCAGCTTCCTCTCTGGCTGTCTGCAAGCACCCAGCTTTGTCCTCGTGACCTGCCATCAGAGACGCGTTTAGAGGGCTTCAGGCCCCTGACCTCTCCTCAAAGACACTTGGTAGTGCCCTGTACACAGTAGGCACGTAATCAATGTTTATTGCGTTGTGTCCGCTGGATCCTGAAACCCTCATATGAGTCACAGAAGAAAACAGGATCATGGGACTGACCCTGGGGAGGGACCTGGGAAGCCCTCTGTCCTAAACCTCTCAGGCTCAGTGAGGAGTGACTTATCCAAGGTCACTGCAGAAGTAAGTAGCAGAACAGGGATTTGACTACAAAGCCACGCCCACCAATGAGCTCCCTGGTCCTGAGGACTCTTCCAGGGTCATGGTCGGTTGTCTGCTTCTGCTTGGTTTTAGTCTAGGGGGCTGGCACCCCAGGGGTGACCCAGCACTGGCCCCCCACAGAGGACCCTCAGAACCTCAGGCTAGTTAGGGGACATCAATGAGCCTGAAAGTGAATCTCTGTGATGGTCAGAGCTGTGAGGGGCCCCTTGGGCTGTGTCAGAAGGCTCCCCCTTCCTTCCTTGCCCCTCCCCACCCCATCAGGACCCAGAGCTTCACTGCTTCCTGGCTCTTCCACAGCACTGCCTCCATTCAGTGACTACAGGTCTCCCGGTGTGGAAGAGGGAGGTGGGCAGATAGTGCCCCTAGCCCCAGGGATGCGGCCAGCGCTGGCTCCAGGGCTCAGGCTCTGCCCCCTTTCTCCTCTGCTCCAGGCACAGCTCAGGGCCCTGCCTCAGGGGGAGCACAGAGACGTCTAGAATGACAAGCAGAGGGAATAGCAATGCAGGCACATCCTGGCCTTCCAGGAGCACGGGTCCAGAGTGCATCCTGATTCTCCTCCAGCTCCCCACTCCGGCCCAGTCCCGGACCCCCGGTCAGGCTGTTCTCCCCTCTTTGATGCAGCAGGAGAGAACCCTCAGAAGCTCCATCCTCCTCCGGGGCTCTCCTGGGATGAGGGCTGGTCTCCGCACCGGCAGAGTCTGTTTATCTGTGAACTGAGAGGTCTGTCCTAGCTGACCTCGGGACCCTTCTCATTCTAGGCCTATGCTTCCAAAGCAATAGCCTCCCCTGGTCCCTCGAGCCCACCGATCTTTTTCCCTGCCTTCAGCCTTCCTCCCCTCCGATATGCACCCTCCTGGGAGCCTCGTGGCCCCTGACCTGAACTTCCCATCAGTGGGCGAGTGGCCCCTAAGGGCCAGCCAGGGGCATGACTCCCCCCCACTCCAGGCCCTTCCTCCTCTTCCTCCCTCCTCTTCCTTATCCCTCCTTCCTCCAAAGGATCCCTCTGGGACATGAAGCCCTCAGAGAAGACCACAGTCCAAGCCAGTGCCAAACTGAGGGAACCCCTTCCTCTCTGGCTGCCACCATCAAAAGCGCTTCCAAACTGCCCCAAAGTATTCCCACAAGAATGTCCTGCCGGGTGTGCCGGTGAATGTTTAACAACTGGATCCCCATGGAGGGGAGGGGACAAAATGTTCATATGACACTTTTAAGTTCCATCTCCAGGATTAACTTCTTAGCAAATTACCATCCATTCTATTCTCAGGATTGGACAATCAGTGAAACAATAAATCCGGTCCTGGCTGATAGCATCGGCTTGAGGGGCCAGGACAAGGTGGGAGTGGTATTAAAAGCTCAGTAAATACTCATTCCTCCAATTAAATAAATCGAAACCCAAGCACCTGTTTTGTCATTTTCTGCTTCTTTTGAGGGTGATGGGAGCAGAACCAGAATGCTGACAGGTGGAAAGGCTTTTAGCCGTCAACCCGACCCCGCCTGGAAAGAACCGTCTGTCCCCTACAAGATGGCAGCTAAGTGAGGCCCAGCCTGGGCAGGAAGAAGCCCAGGGTGGGCGGGGCTTCCCCCTCCCGGCCGCTGGGACCTTCCTCACCTCAAACCCAGGTGAGGAAGGACAAGTAGCATGGTAACTTCTTTGTAACTTCCCCTAAGACTAGTTCTTCCCCATTAGAGGTCCTGGGTTGGAGGCTCTGACACTCACCGGGACCAGAGATGCACGCTGCAAGGGGCCCTCAGAGCACCTCATCCTGAAGAGGAGGACACCTCAGAGGCCCCCCACCCCCGTCCCATGGCAGCCTTGACCAGCCCCTTCCTTTAAGGGAGGGTCTTGTGTGAAGCAGCTCCCCTGGAGCAGACTCAGGGAGGGCAGAGGCCCAGGACCACTGGCTGGGCAGGGGTCCCTTCCAACTCTCCTCATTCTTTGAAAAGTTCCCGGGGGACTCAAGCCCAGGCTTCTCATTTATTGCTCAACCATCCAGGACTGGTCCAGAAATCACAGCCTCTGGTAACTGCATCAGGCCCCTGTTTGTGAAGAAATGAGGCCAGAGTGCCTGAGGAAGCGGCAAAGAACAGGTTGTTTGTGTGGGCTCTGGGAGGAAACCCCTGTCCTGCTGCCTGTCTGAAAAGAGTGAGTCACCCTGGGTGGAGAGGCCACCAGGCTGTGGAAACACCGTCAATAGTGGCCAGAAACACCTGCCTCAGGCCAGAGCCAGAACTGTCCTGCCCCTCAGGGAAGTTCCCCTGCCCTTGTGCAGCTGCTGGCAAAACCTACCCTCTCCCCTTTCTCCTTCTCCTCTGCTTAGGGTCTAGAAAACACCAGGGCAGCCAACCCCACAAGCTGATCAGCTGGCCTGGTCTTAGGACACAAACATTGTAAGGGGTTTGGGGATTATAGGCTGGGGGGCTGAGCTAGGCCTGGGCTTTAGCAAAGAGGAAAGGCAGGAGGGACACCCACGCCTGAGTGACCAGAGGGGCTCCAGGGAAGGCAGCTCTGATTCTCCAGTGGGTCGATGAACCCACCCCACTTTCTGTGCGTCAATGACTCCGCCCACAAGTCCCTGGTGGGTCAGTGTCTCCGCCCATCTCTGCCCTCTCCTCCCTGGGTCAGTGACTACCTATTCCCCAGTGGCTCAGTGACCCCACCAAGACCCCCCCCTCCGCCCGTGGGTCAGCGACTCTGTCTCCTGGCTCCCTGAGCTCCGGACACACCTCCAGGCATTCCTTCCTAGGCTTGTTCCTCTTGTGTTGGCTCTGTGTTGCTGGCATCTCCCCAAAGGCACTGATTCGGCTGCCACAGACTATCCTTGGAAGGAGGTTTCTCTGCGGAATGTGGTGAAGAGACCCAGGAGAAGAGACCTCACCCTCCGTGTGGAGTCAGCCCCTCCAAAGCGGCCCTGACAAGCCCAGCTTTCGAGGAGCTTCCAGGGAGGGGAGCTCACCCCACCACAGCATCCTGTCCCACCTTGGGCGGGAAGTTTGATGAGGCTCATCCGTCCAGCCCCCAACAGACTGTTATGTACTTGCAAGTGGCTGCCATGTCCTCCCCGGTCTCTCTTCTCCAGGCGAAGCCTCCCCTTCCTTCTCCTGAGCCCTGTTGGTACAGCAGGGTCCATGGCCTCCTCCAGATGCTTGGCAGCTCAGAGCATCCTTCTTATAGCACAGCCTAGAGCTGAGCACAGCCTTGGAGGCCTGGCCGGGCATGGGCCAGAAGCACCGGCAACAAGGCTGCCTCTCTCGGCATGATCTGAGCCCCCTTCACCTTGGGAGCAACATCGTGCTGCTGGCT
Source organism: Pseudochirops corinnae (assembly GCA_028646515.1). NCBI lineage: Eukaryota > Metazoa > Chordata > Mammalia > Diprotodontia > Pseudocheiridae > Pseudochirops > Pseudochirops corinnae. The sequence continues at coordinate 201,155,508 of CM053591.1, read as the reverse complement.
CACATTCAGCTTGAGGGCTGCTAAGACCCCAAGATCGTTTTCAGACAAGGGCCTGTCTGGCCATCTCTCTCCTATCCTTCACCTGAAAAACCGACTTTTGGAGCCCAAGTGTCAAGCTAGTTACTCAGTTGAGTCCAACTCTCCGTGACTCCACAGACCACACTGTCCTTGGCGTTTTCTTGGCAAAGATGGTGGAGCAGTATGTCATTTCCTTCTCCAGTGCATGAAAGCAAACAGAGAAGTGACTTGCCCAGGGTCACGCAGCTGCTAGGAGTCCAAGGCTGGATTTGATCTCAGGTCTCCCTGACACCTGGTTCCACTAAGCCTGAGACTTTACACAGAGTCTGTCCAATTGTGTCTCATTACATTAAGCCTGATGGTCACTCATGTTAAGGTCCCTTTCGTTCCTTATGTGGTAGCCCCCCCTCCCAGCTTGCTATTATCAGAAAATCTGATAAGCCTTATCCAAATCATTGACACAGATTGCAAACATGGAGTGTTTGGCATGCACTGGAGATGATGCTGTCCACTAGAAGGGGGAGTTGCCTTATCAGGAGATTCCCAGCCCAAGGAGCCACAAGTCCAGGTAAAAATTCCACCAAAGGTCACAAACTCTAGCCTAGATCACTGAGGCACCCACCACAGACCTCTTGCCAAGGAGACAGCCAGCTGTCAGTGGCCATGCTGTCCATTCCAGCTGACCAGCCTGCTCCAGGACTCCCCCCCATTTCCCCATCTTGTCCCTCACATGAAAGACCTGGTCAAGTCCTTTGCTAAAATCTGGGTAACTGACTTGTACAAGAAAATGCCTTCAGAACAGGATCCCCCGCGGGACGGCTGCACCAGGGTGTCTTGGCAGTGCCTGGAATCCAGCAGGTCTGAATGGGGCTCCTGCCCACCCTCTCCCCAGTGCATCTGTCAAGTCTGCCCTAGCCCCTTGCCCCTCCGCCCCTGTGCATGGTACTGCAGGCCTCCAAGGTTCCTACCCCAGAGTTATTCACTGTGCCTCCTCTTCCTCATCCCTCACAACCAACCAGCCACCATGTCTTATGGATTTAACAGCTACAACAAGCCTCTCACCTCCATCTCCTTCTTCGCACTCCCACAACTGCCCCCTCACTCAAGCCTTCATCACCTCCCCCCCTGGACTACAGCAACAGTCTCCCAGCTGGCCCCCTGCCTCCAGTCCCTCTCTTTCCAAGGGGATAAGGGGAGTCACCCCTATTCTCTAAACACTGATGTGACTCCAAAAGGCAGTAGCAGCTCAGTGGACTGGCAGAGGACGGGCAGAGAGCAGGCTGGCTGGGGTGGGCGCTAGGCCACCCCTTCTTCAGCTCGCTGTAGAGACAACAGAGAAATCCGTTTTCTGGTGACCCAGAGAGGAGCTCCTGACAACAGGGACCATAAAAGGCTCTGATGAGTTCCCAATTTCCTGCAGATTGGGTTAGTCCCAGCAAAGCTGTTGAGGCCAGACTCTGTCTGGAAGCAGGCAGGGCAGCCCTGGTGAGGTCGGGGGACAGAGGCCAAGAGAGAACCAGCAGCTCTGTAAGCAGCCCTTCCCTCACCCCCCACTGGATGAAGATGGCTTTGGCTCTAAGGACCTGAGCCTCCTGCCTGGCTGGCTGGCCTGGAGTGTGGGCACAGACATGGGCACAGCCACCGGGAGTGTTTCTAGGCCAAGCAAATGTCCTGAACAGCCACGAGAGCTCTGCTCCAAAGGCCCCTGGGGTTGTAGTATGACTGGGAGCTTTGCTATTTCCCAGGGTGGTGCTGAGTAAAGAGGACGTCAGGCGGAGCAAGGAGGCCAGATTGCATTGTATGCGTGCACATGTGTGTGTGTGTGTGTGTGTGTGCACACATGTATGTGTGCCCCCCCCCCTGATGACAGGCAGCCCACCACTTTCCCCTCAGCCTGTGATGGGGGCCATGGGAAGGATATTAAGCCTAGAGAAGCAGTGATTGGGGGGGGGACTTCCTTCCCCTCTCTGGACTCAGTTTCCTCAGCTGTAAAATGCAGAGTTGGATTGGATGACCTCCAGGCCCTAAATTCTGGCCTCTCCAATCCTATGAGGACTTTCCACCTGGAAGAATCGGCTCTGTTTATAGGCATCAGGAGAGGAACAGTTAGATGGGGAGAAATCGAAAACTAAGGAGAGAGGGAACAATTGTGGGGACATGTGCCCAGAAATGGAGGGGAGGGGGCCCGGGCCTTGAGATCCTGCTCTGCTCATGGGAGCTATTCCTATCCGTCCCATGCACTATGCTGCAGAGGGGGCCCTGGGAAACTCCTCGTGGGCTTGACACCACCCTCCCTCGAAATCCATCCTTCTCTCCTATTTCTTCCTCTCCCTGTGCATGGTTGGGCCTTGTCAATCCCTCCTTTGGCATCAGCCAGGACACCACAGATCTGCCCCCATGAAAAGTGGAGTGGTTCCTTTACCAGTCCACATCAGGCTGTGATGGCAGCCATCTCTTGGGGGACCAGGATTCTGCAGGAGGAGTAAGTCCAGTGGGCCATGAACTTGAAACAGGAAGAAGGAAGAGGAAAAGGAAGATGAAGCAAAGGGAGAGAGTGGGTGCTGGCACCCCACCCTGCTCACTGATGCTCCCCTAGCTTGTGGGCTGGAGGCCTCTGAGCCCAGGTCACAGCTTCTTC
>CM053591.1:201137852-201147852 GCA_028646515.1 Pseudochirops corinnae | reverse complement strand
GGATTTTCCTGAAATCTGGCCTCCATCTGCCTCTCAGCAGCTTCCCCCCTTCCAGCTCTGAGGCTGGGCCCCAATTCCCATTTGTCTTGTCCACAGTTCTGCCCTCTGGGGCCAGGCAAGACAAGCGCAGTCCTCCTGCCCCATTACAACCCTTCTAAGACCTTCAAAGGCCAGGGCTCCCATGGCCCTGCTGAGGCAAGGAATATTTCCAAAATGGAGCCTTCCCCCTGACTTCCATCATCTCGAAGGAGGGACTTCCCCAGCAGGGAAGCCCTCATCTCCTGTTCCTTGTTCACAGCTCCTGCTGTACTGACTGCACTGCACGCCTGGGGAGCTGACCAGGTGGATCCGGCAGGACGGCTTCACTTCCCCAGGATGGAAAGACTGCGTCACCCTGGGCAGGAGGTGGAGGCAGAGAGGTCAGAGCAGCTTCTCTGATTCCTGGACCACATTCACCGGCCTTGCTGACCCCATAGCCCAGAGCAAGGAGGAGCCCATGGACTCAAGGTTTAGGAACTGTCCCCACCTCCATGTGCAGCAGTTCACCAAATGTGACGATGCCTGTAACAGACAAGCTGACCTCACACAATGTATGGTGATGGGAACAGAAACTTTCTTTATTAAAAAGACAAATCTCAAGTGCCCCTGCCATAGCCCCCAGGTCACGCCCTCAGGGGCTGTCCACCTTGTCTCCCCCTGATCTGAGTTCTAACCATGCCAGGCCTCCCTCAACACATTCAGGTCCTTCAGACAAATAATCTGGTGCCCTGAAGGCCAGCCCTCACTGTCACTCAGCCAACTAGCATCTGTGAAATGCCTTCTATGCGCCAGGCATCAAGCTAAGCTCTGTGGGTATGAAGAAAGGCTGTAAAGCCAGTCTCTGATCTCAAGGAGCTCAGGGTCTAAGGGGGGACCACATGTGTACAAACAGGATGAATCAGAGAGGGGCACCAGCATGGAGGGTGGTCAGGGAGGGATTCTTACAGAAGGAGAACCACAGCTGAGGCCTGAAGAGAGCCAGAAGGTGGGGATGAGAAGGGGAAATGTTCTGGGTCTGGGGGTAGCCACACATGGAGAGTCTGTTTGAGGAGAGGCCAGGAGGCCAGAGCCCTGGGCCTCTGGATGATGCAGGAATCCCTGCTGGAGGCTACACTCAGAGCCTGGGTGCTCAGCCTCGAGCCTGTGGCCTGGCATGAGCTCTCCCTTCACTTGGCTTCATGGCTTTTCTCTCCAGTGGGGACCCTCCTTGTCCCCTCTCCTGGGAAGGTCTCTTAGGGGTCACGGAGCTCAAGCCACTCATTCAGCAGATGGGAACCAGGGAGTCACTGAGGGGCAGGGGCTTAGCTGAGTGCCCTCTGGGTGCCAGAGGCTGTAGGAAGTGTTCTCCTTGGGCTGATTTTCACCTCTGTCTTGGGCCAGGTTTGCTCTGGCCCCCAAAGCAAGTTCCTGACCTGGAGAGACTGAACCAAGTAAGCATTTTGTCAGTTGTCACCAGAGAATGTATTTTCATTGAAAGTCTATGATGCAAAGGGCCAGTATTTCATCACTCATGGATGGTGTCCTTGCTTTCCTCTTGGCACCAGACATCCCCCCCTCTTCCTTGTCCATCCACTTTGGGGTTTAGCGTATCTCTAACATTCAGCATGCACTGCTGTGCTATAATTGTATATATACATACAGATATTTACGTACACCTCCTACTACATACAGACTCTTAGTAAGTCTATGGAGGGGACTTTCTCCTTGCATATAGACCTTCCCACCCTCCCCAACTAGCAAGTTCATCAGATCTCAAGCTTTGACCCCAGTTTCCACAAGATTTTCCCCAAAGTTTCCTCAGTGCCGTCCATCTACCCCATTCTGGGGGGGGCACCATGGCTAAGGGTGATCCAAACACGAGCTTAAGAAAAAATCTGAACTTACCAGGCACCAAATAAAATGGGCATGTCCATAGACCTAGAAGAACAGGACAAAGAGGAGCGTCTGCAAGGACGCCGTCCATCCCCGTTACTGTGAAGAGCTGCCATATAAGAAGTTCAAGGCACCACTTTCAGCACTATCTGGCCTACCTGTGATGTTTCTGGTCTCCCTTCTGTGCCTTTAGAAAGTGCTTGGGTGACACATAGCCCCTTCTTCATTTGTTTGGTCCATGCAGCCCCATCCCTCCATCCCCACCTTCACCCCTATCCCTAAATTGAAAAGAAAACAAGGAAACTATTGATAACCAACAGGCACAGGCTGGCCAAACAAGTCTCCACAATGGCCGTGTCTAAAAGCGTGTGTCTCCTGCAGGTGCTCGTATCGTCCGAGTGCCGGAGGCTTCCAGAGCCCTTGGGTTTTTCCAAGGCTGGTGTTAGACTGACTTCTTCAGGCTGCACTCCCCTTACTCAGGTCAGTTCAGACAAATCTTCCTAGGTTTCTCTAAAACAGACCCTTTCATTTTTTCTTATGGTGAGATGATGTATTCACTCATTCCTGGTATGCAAGAGCTTCAGGTCATGAGCCCCAAGCAGCCCAATCAAGCCGTTCAGGGCCCAGGGCAAGGACAAAACAGAGTCCTGAGCCCACCTCATTTGGAGAAAGGCTCTGTCTGGTAGGGTTTAGGGATCTTAGACATTAGCCGTACCAGGGTCCTTAACTTCTGGCTGGGGGGCCCTTCCTCCTCTTCTTTCTCTTCCTTGGGTTCTGCTTGTCCCACTCTGCGCCTTCTCTCCAGCTCTTAATGTCCCACAGAGCACCAGCCACGCCAAGCCGAGCCTCCGGAAAGCTAAGGTGGGCCCAGCCTCAGTCAGTGCAGCACTGAGCTATTTCCTGCTCTGTCCGACCACAGTTTGTTTGGGGAAATACCATTCTAGGTCAAGGGCTCCTGGTGCGCTCTGTCCCAGACCCCCCAGTCACTCAGGTACAGCTATGGACTCCTTCTCAAAGACGCGTGCTTAAATGAATGCAATTAAACGGCACAGCACAGGAATTCAGTTCACAGACCCCCGTTAAGAACCCCTACAGGACGTGAAAGCAGGAAGAAGCCTCCACCAGAGAGGTCACAAAGGGAGAGGCGACCGACTGTCCAGCCATACTGTTGAGGTTTGGGGTTTAGGGGTGCTCGAGACCCCAAAATACCAACATGCAGGGTCCGTGTGTTCAAGGGGTTCCCGGAGCCTAACCCCCATTAACAAGCTGCCATATTTGATTGACCTTTGTCAGGAAAGAAAGAGAGGAAGGAAACGAGCCTTCATTAAGCTCTCCCCATGTGCCAGGTGCTGAAAGCACCACTGGAAGCCAGAAGCGACAGGCCCTGCCCTCGAGAAGCTGACATTCAAAGAGGCGGAAGAATTTTCTGAAGTCCCAAGACCACTCCGGAGGTCCCCAAGGCCAGAGCTTGTTTTGAAACAATCCAGATGTCATCGGCCTATTAAAACACTCCTTTCCCCAGCTTCTGTGTGAAGCCAAATTTTCCTTCCGTACTTCAGCCAAGTCAGTATATTGCAAGCACCAGGGTGACCTTCTCGCCCCCCACTCAATACTCTCTAGGGGCTCCCAGTCATCCAGGACCAATTATAAAGCTTCTGTCCAGCATTCAGATTCTTCTGCGACCTTCCCAGCCGCCTTACGCCTTATTCCCCTCCTGTAATCCAGGGACACTGGCCTCTTGGCTGGTCCCATGGCTGGCCGGCTCTCCCTTCTCATCTCGCCTCCAGGCTTCTCCGCTCTCTGCCAGTCCCAGCTAAAATCTTCCCTGGGAAGCCTTTCCCAGTACCTCTTCATTCTAGGGCCGGCCTTCCCCCAGCTCTCCTCATCCATCACCGTTCTCTACAAAGGCGTTTACACACCATCTCTCCCGTCAGTCAGACAGTGAGCTCCCTGAGAGCAGACACTGCCTTAGCAGGGCTGGTGTTTAGCACAGAGCCTGGCACATAGTAGGTCCTTAAGTACTGACCTGCCCCTGACTTCCCCATTGGCTGCAGGAGCAGATGTGAGAAGCCAGCTGCCTTCTACTAAGCCAGACATTCAAGAGATTGGCATAAAGATGCAAACTAAGGCCGCTCTCCTCATTGCTTTGGAATTCATTTTAGAATGACATTAAGTTCCATATTATGGGCTTCTTATTATTAAATGAGTTAATAAACATTTTAGTTTTCAGTTTTAATTTCTAACAAGGTGAGTATCAGTGGATGTAACCAAGGTAAACCCCAGGTTGTTGGTTTTCTGGGAAGGGCTGGGAGTGTCCTCACTGACTTCTAAGAGAGCAAAGGGACCCTCCCACCAAAGGGGCTAAGGAGCGCTGCCCTCACACCCAGTAAACACTGGAAGTAGCCCAGGCCCAGGCACCTTGAGGTGCTGCATTCAAGGTTGGCCTGTTTTCACTTTCCCTTTACACAAGCCAGTTGACTTTCTCTTTTCCCTCGTGGAAAGGTGATGCTGCTGCATTAATGATTTATCATTAGCGGCTTCTTATTTCATCTTCTGCTAGGGTTCGTTAGGTTAAAACAAAGAAAAGAGCTTGTCTTCACTCTGGAATCCAGGAGGAACCCTCCTTTCTCCCCCAGACTCTCTTCCCTTCTGTGTTTGGGTCCTGCTGGCTCAGCGGAGAGAGACAGGACAACATGAAGTGGCTTTGCTTCTGGTAGGTGCGGTCTACACCACAGAGTTGGCACGTGGGCCAGGAGGGTGCCAGCACTTAGCACAGGGCCTGGCACACAGTGAGCTCTTCATAAATATTTATCAACTGGCTGTTGAAGGGCATTAACTGTGCCTTCTTTACTCAGCTTTTGTTCAGACGTAGATTAATTGGCATGCCAATCAAGGGGAGTCCTGGGAGAAGCTGGCTTCACAAGAGGTTAAAATAGGAGTGAAAAGCAATTGTCTAACCCCAACTCAGATAGCTATAAGGGCCAACGGTCTTCAAAACAACACCAGACACAAGCAAGCAAAATAGCTTTTGTTGCTGTTCAGTCATTTTCAGTTGTGTCCAACTTTTCACGGCCCCATTTGAGGTTTTCTTGGCAAAGGTACTGGAACAGTTTGCCATTTTTTTCTCCAGTTCATTTTGTACATGAGGAAACTGAGGCAAACAGGGTTAAGTGACTTGCCCAGGATCACACAGCTAGTAAGTGTCTGAGGCCAGATTTGAACTCAGGAAGAGTCTTCCTGCCTCCAGGACAGGCCCTCTCTCCACTTCACCATCTAGATAATTCAGTCAAAAGGACATACAATCCCAATTCGAGGCACTCTGATTGGCTTTTGGACTATAGGTTAAGTGACTCCTAGCCCGCAGGGCTATGGACAAAAAGAACTCAGGCTGCCCTTTTCAGGGGGAGGCTTTCTAGCCACAACCAAGAAATATGTGGAAGCTGAGAGAGCCAGCCCAGAGACAAACCTGTGGCAGAGAGCAGGGAAATAGCATCACTGCAGGACTCTGGTAGACCTTCAGCACTGGCTGCGAAGGTGGCCTGGGGGATGATGATCCCCGCCTTTCCTTTCCCTTTTGTTTTGCTGTGCAGTTGGGCTAAATGCCTTTTTGTTTTGTGCTCAGGCTGACTGGTCAAAGGAAACACATGGGTTGGGGCTCTGCAGCTGTAGTTTGAGTGACACTGGGAGTCCCTAGAACCTTTTCTGGAAGCCTAGATGTGGAAGGCGGCGCTCTAAGGGCTACACTGACCTCCCAGGTCATTTTACTTTGCAGGCAGTTGAAGTTGTAGCTCCACGGCAGACTTTTCCACCCTCTGCTACCCGCCAAACTCACGAATCGGCGGTGGCAGCTGATGTTTGATGTTTTTCCCCATGACATTCTGGAAACTGTCAGTCTATTTGCAATCAGCATTTGGAAGCCAAAGAAAGAAGAGCTGGTTTATAGTGTTGTAAGAGAATCAGAGGAGAATTCTGCCTCAGTCCTTCCCCAGACAGCCCCAAGTCCTCACCCCACCCCTAGTCAGATCAGCTGCCCGGGCTAATCTCTTCCTCTAGCCCAGTCCTTCTCTCTGCTCACTCAGCCACCAACCCAGTAGCCTCCTAATAGGCCTCCCTGCCTCCAGGCTCTCCCTCTGGAAGCCATTGTCCCAGCAGAGAAGCACAGCCAGCTCTGACCCCCTCACTCTGGGCTCCCGGAGCTTTCTTAATGTCCTGCGTACTTGTAATTCCTCCAATGCAATCTCCCCTCTCCCAGTCTTTGCACAGGCTGTGCTGGTGCCTAGAATGCCTTCCCTTCTCACTTCCATCTTCCAGAAACCCTCGATAGCTTCCTTCAAGGCCCCAAAATTGAGCCTTGCTTTTACTGGTATGCACTGGCCTCCCTTCAAAGTTGTCTGAGTTCTTCCATCCCCAGTAAAGTGGAAGCTTTTGGAGCATGGGGGCTTTGCTTGGCCCAGAGCAGCTGTTTCCTAAATGCTTGCCAGTTACTCCTGGCTCTTGGAAAAGATTCATAATCCTCCCCCAGGCAGTTAAAGCCCCTCCCAGCATGGCCTTGGCTTTCTGTCCTGACTACTGGGTGACTATCCATTCCAGCCAAACTGGCCTCCTAGCTTTTCCCTAAATTCAGCATCCATTTCCTGCCTACGTGCCTTTTGCTCCTGCCTGGTGTCCTCAGTCTCCCCCTCACCTCTGCCTCCCAGAATCCTCCACTTCCATCAAGGCTGACTCAGGGGCTACCTCCTATGGAAAGCTTCCTACAATCTTTCCGATCCGCTGTATTTCCGAGAGCATGATGAATCAGCCCAGTAGAATGCGAGTCCCTTGAAGGCAGGGACAGCTTGGTTATTATCTTTGTATGCCCAGCAGGACACAGGGACATGAAGCTGAGGAAAGTCAACCCAGGTGAAAACCACAGCCCCTTGGCCCAGGAGGGGTCCAGCTGCCTTGGGTTTCTGCTGGTCTGTTCCTTCACGTGCGAGAAGGCTCATCTGTACACTCACCGTTTAGGACGGGGCCTCCTGGCTGGTCACTGACCATGCTGAGCGTCCTGAGACCCATGGCTGTCTCAGGGATCCTGTTCTCCCCCCACCCCCAGATCCACCCCAACTTACAGGCAGATTGAGCTTACGGGACTGAGGAAATAAGCCCACATCCAGAATGATCTGATCATTTCCCAGGAGAGCTTTCCAGTTTCCAGATATGCCTGGGACTGGGAGAGGTCCCCTCCCTCCACCCTGACTGCAGTCCTCAGGCCAGGCGTCTCTGCCAGACACTGAAATCCTGGTGCTGGGAGATTAGAAACAAAAACACTTCCAGGCTAATTATTTTGCCATGCATATGCACATGCACGCGGGTGTGCACACATGCCAGACACACACAGCTCATGTTTAAAGTCCAAACAGACCGAGACCAAGAACGAAAACAATTTCTTGTTGCTGTTCTCCAGCAGCGGCCGGCCAGCCAAACTCTGTGCTCCAGCCTCTCCGATGAGCCCAGGCCTGCTATGGACTGTCCACTCACTTGCCCTCTACCCCAGGGTGGCCCTTGGTGGGCCAGACTCGTCATGGAAGCCAGGCAGGCAGAGCCACATTTCCAGCTGCTCGGACTGAGGCACCAGACAGCCAAAGCTCTGTCACCAGGGCTCAGTCTTCCTTGGACTGGCTCGTTAGACCCCAGGCCTCCTCCAGCAGGACTGACTGTGCCAGTGGGGAGTTGTTAGCCTTGCTGCCTCCAGCTTCTGGGGAGGGAGGAGGGCATTTGTGGAGGCCAAGGAGGTGGCGAAATACTTGGGGCTGTCCCAGCCAGGGGAGCTTCTCCACCCTCTGGGGAAGAGTCCCAAGATGGGCCAAGCCCAGCCGGGCAAGCGCCATGATGCCACTCGTGGTAGTCAGCTAGAGGTCGAGGGCTCAGCTCTTTTGGATGCAAACACTTGACTCTTGCCCTTGCTCACAGACTCTTTCCCAAACTGAGCTTCAGCCCAAGTCCTGAAGGGGAAAGAGGACAAAAATGCCCCTCCCCCCAGGGCCATCCGCTTGGCAATGCAAAGCTGGGGGAAAGTTAAGGCTGAGACTCCAGTGGGACCGGCCGCCTCCTCCCAGGCCTGCCCCCACACACACAGCAGGAACACGCGCCCCAAGTGGAAAGAGATCCCAGACTCAAAGCCCAGGGCCCTAATACCACCCACCTGTCCTGCCCTCAGATGCCAGGCGCTCTAGCCAGCCCAGGACCCATTCAGCAAACGTCAGCTGCCGGGTGTCTGCCATTCACAATGCCTTCTGCTAGCCTTGTCCATCGTTCCTCTGCCCCCTCCCCATCTCCATCCTGGATAACAGCACCCCAGATCCCGAGGGGATTTCAAGGTCAAAGGCTTAGCTCCAGTCACACCACAGGGAGCATGAGCTCCTGGAGGCGATGGCAGCGTGAGGGCAGAGGTGGCTGCCAGGTAAAGCCCAGTGTGCCTGCTACCCAAGGCCCAGCCCGACCCACAGGGAACCTCAGCCCTGCCGGCTACTGTTCTGGGTGACCTTGGACAAATCTCTCCCGTTGAGAAGGAGAGATTGGACTGAGCACCTCTGAGGTCACTGCCAGCTCTAAATATAAGGTCCAAGGACCATGAAAAGGGGCAGTGCAAATGACCTTGCCCTGTAAGTGACCCTGGTGAGAAGCCTTTGCCTCCTGAGGCCTCAGTGTGGGGGATCCCAGCTCCCACAGACTGCCAGAGAGCACAGGCTCTGACTGGCACCACAGAGCCTGGGCCCAACCATGGGCCACTTGATGGCCAAAAGCCGCGACAGCAGAGATTCGCTGTTTTGGCCACATCAGCTCCTGGATCTGCCAACAAAATCCCAGCGAAAGGGTCGGCCCTAATGAAGAGTCCCACTGGCCTGAAGGCAGAAGAACGAACACTAGTGACAGCCTGCCTTCTGAAAGCCCCTCAGTTTTCAAAGGATTTTCGTGCCAACCCCGCCCATTTTTATCTTCCCAACAACCTTGTGAAGTGGGGAAGAACAGAAGAGGCAGAAGAAAGCTGGAGAATGAGAGAAAAGGGAGAGGAAAGGCAGTTCATCTGTCAGCTCATCCCTCTGCCGCCTCCCTCCCCAGGGGCCTGGCTCCCAGCTGTCCCACCTGGCAAGATGCTGCCCACTGCCCTAGGTTTGGGGGCCCCAGGGTATCCAGGATGGGGTCTACATCCATGCCCGGAACAGAGTAAGACCTTACAAGTGCTTCATGACCTGACCATGTCGGGCAGATGGTTTTCAAGAAAGTAAATATGTTCCTAAGTGACTCCAGGCTCCCCTGCCCCAGGGGCTGGCACATGCTAGTGACTGGGGGTACCAGCAGGCCTGAGAGCAAAGCCCCTCCTGGGCAAGGAGGGATGGAGTTCCAAGAGGGATCCCAGTGAGAATGGGAACAAGGGGGTCTGACCCCAGTCTTTCAGGGGTGCCAAATCCCCAGAGGCTACTTCAAATTATGAAAGCCAGGGATCAGAATGGAGATTCTCCAGGCCCAGAAGCCTGTGTACTCCCTGAAAGTTAGTGAAAAATGACTATTTTTCTGATATGCTTTCCCCCCAGGCTTCCAAGAGAGCATGCATTATGTGCCCCTGGATGGCTGAGATGTACCTTCCCAGTCACGGACCAGTTCCTCTGTGGTCCCACCTGACTCAGCCAAACCAAGAATGATGTGAGCTCACACACAATATTTCATCTGCAAATGTTCTTCTCTAGGCACAACATAATTCACTTTTAAGGACTGAACTGGTCCCAACTTTCCTAAGGCACATTTTGAAAATCAAGAACTCTGGACACTCACATAGGTACAAAATAAATGTTCCCAAATAAAGCATGTTAGTTCTCTGCAATGAGAGTGCTTTCATTTAGAAGGGAGATTCTGGATGGCAGCAGTAGAGTCAAGGAACTCAGGAGTCTTTCCCTGCACTTATAGAAATACAAAGGTCTGAACTGAGCCCTCATGTGATCCATCCATCCCCATTAGCCATTGTCCCAATTCTCTCCTCTCTTTTATGGCTAAATTAGTGAAAACTAAGGTGGGGGGGCAGAGCCAAGATGGCAGCGTAGCAGCAGCAACATAT
>CM053591.1:201098259-201137352 GCA_028646515.1 Pseudochirops corinnae | reverse complement strand
CAGAGACAGAGAGAAGGGGGGGAGAGACAAGAAAGAGGGAGAGACAGAGAGAGAGGGAGGGAGAGAAGGGGAGGAGAGAGAGAGAGAGAAAGAGAGGGAAGGAGGGAGAGACAGAGACAGAGAGAACGTGAGAGAGGGAAGGAGAAAGAGAGGATGTGAGTGAGAGAGAGATGCATGAATGGATGGATAGATAAATAAATGAATGCAGAACACATGCAAAACATGAAGTCCCAGCATTCCCCATAAATGCAAAGCTCCTCAGAGTTCCCCTTGCTCCAGACGTGATCGCTTGTATGAAGCCCTCTTCATACAGATCTTCCTGAGTTCTGAGCCAACGAGCCTTCCTAGCCAAGGCAATGAATCTACCCAATCTCTGCTTGTTAATTGAGATGGAGAAAATAAAAAGAAAAATGGAATCAGAAACCAATTTTCTCTTGATTAGAAAATAAATCCATGTCCAGATATGTCATGGCAAAGGACACCATTTGAAATCTTCACCCAGGAGCATCCTGACTGCTCTCCCAGCTATCACCTCAGAAGAGCACCAGTGAAGGCCTGGGAGGAAGGAGGCCATGGAACAGGTGGGTTTGTGGATTGAAGCAGCTGGGTCAAGTGTCTTTGAAAACACTGGGACAATTGCTGTGATCAGCGGAGTCATTCAGGGTCCCTCCTCCCTCAATGTCACCAGTGTTCCAGTACAGCTTGACACCAGATGGACAATGAAGCTTTTGTCCCCACTCCCAGGCTCGGGAGCTCAATCACAGGCAGGTGAAGGCCTCCTGATTGGGCACACCCTGCGCTCCACACAGCCAGTCTTGTGCCACCCAGCACTTCCTGGTCACCCTCGAGCTGTCCACACGATGAACCTAATTTCCCACAATCCCAGGAAGAGGAAGGTGATTGAGGAAGAAACCTTCTAGACAAAGAGAGGAGTGAGGCCCATAGAACAGGAAACCAGTCGAGGCAGTGATGGGCAACAAAGGAGGCTCCGCAGAAGCCGATAGCAACCTAGTTACGAGGACTGATCTCATTCCCCAGCAGAGATGGGGGTATGTGCCTCCTTCCTTCCCCTGGGGAGGGTGGGGGCTCTAGGTGGGAAACGGGCCATCTGGGGCAGAGAGGTGGATGGGTAGATGGGGATCACTGAGCTGGTTTTTTGTGTCTTGGTTTTTTAACCTTTTTCTAATTTTTTTTTTAAACAAGAGATGGCTCCCTGGGGATGGGGGGTGAGAGTGAGTGGGGAGGCCTTAATTAACAATAAAGAAATAGACTGAAATAGGTGGGCATTTAAGAGTGATGTGCCAGGTGATTGTCCTCTATCCCTCAGGTTCATGAAGACCAGAGCGGGCTATCCAGGCCAACTCCCTTCTTTGAGATTTGGTCAGTCTTGATCAGATGGCATCTGGAAGCCTGGGCTTCATGCTGGATGCCGTATTTTAAAAAGGCATTAATAAACTCTGGCTGCACGCACACCCCCAACCCCCAGGAGCAAAGAGGAGCCAGGTGAAGGAAGTGGAAAAGAGAAACCTCGAGAGTTGAGGGGAGGGAGCAATGGATGGTCTGGGGCATCAGAAATGCTGTCATTGGTAAGAAGGAGTCCACCAGCTTGGCTCCAGAGAGCAGCCCCAGGAGCTATGGATAGGAGTGGACATGGGCGGATCTCTGCTCAATACGGGATGTCCCAAGAGTCTTACTGAGGTTTTAAGTTTGAATAGTTTAAGCTGCACCAACAGTCTGGGGACACTGTTATAAGCGACAGAAAAGACAACTTTCTGATAATTAGCAATCGTTCTGGGTCAGAGGAGGTGCGTCAGTCGGCAGTGGTTCTCCCTCCAAGGTGGGGTCAACTTGAAAAGGCTGCCATGAAGTAGAAGGAATTATGCAGATATGGGTTGGTCCAAGTGGCCACTAAGCCCTTCCCAACACAGCAGCTATAAAATTCTGGGCCCGCATCCCCAAACAGAGCCCAGACTCACACGTGTTCCCACCTGCAGCAAAAGGACTAGCCCAAGGGCAGCACTGTCATGGACTGACTGCTGAGGAGGGTTTGGCACCGGCGGGCATGTGCCAGCATATGACTTTGTGCATTTCCTTACATTTTTCTCCTGGGCGCGTGACCCACTCGACAGGCCAATAAATTTCTCCAGGCCAGGATCTGTTTTCTTTTTCTTTCAGGTCCTTCTCACACTGTCCCGAGAGGGCCTAGACTCAGGAATGTTCTGAACACCATGGGGGCACAGTCTGGCTGCCAGCTGCCTTACAGGCTGGTTGACTGACTTTGTAGAAGGTCAGAGAGCCCAGGCTCCCCCAAGCTGTCGTTGGCTCAACGTGGCTTAGATGCCAACGCAGGGGAAAGCTGCTGAGGAAGAAGGGCTGATCACTTGGAAGCCTTCTAGTGAAACATGCCCAGAATGGGGACTGGATCTGCTGGTTCTGTTTTCTATTTCTGGGGGAAGTGTGTTTGAAGTGAGTGCTCTCTGCCTTTGTGAACAGGGAGCACAACCCACACAGGAATGCTCTCATTCAGGAGCTGGCTGGAAGTACTGTTACTTTTGGGTTTGGGGGTTGTTTTTGGTCTTATTTTTGACATTTCACCCAGTACATTTTATTTTTTTTAATTAAATTGGCTTATTTACTTTTAGACTTTTAGTTTACAACATCCAGTCCCTTGGGTTTCAGATTTTCTCCCCTTCCCTCTCCCCCAACCCCCAATCATGGCAGCGTGCACTCCAATACAGGATCTACAAATGTCTTCCCATTAATCATTAGTCAGGTTGTAAAGAAGGATTGTAACTGATGGAATGACCAGTGAGAAAGAGGAAACAAAACAGAACAAGAAAAAGAAACAGAGCAGGGGGTTTCTTTCAATCTGTGCTCAGACTCCACCTCTCCTTCTCTGGATGTGGATATCTCCTTCAATCATGAGTCTTTTGGAGCTGTCTTATAACCCTGCATTGCTGAGAGGAGCCCAGTCTGTCAGTCAGTCATCCCAGATACAATGTATCTGTGATTGTGTACAGAGTTCTCCTGGTTCTGCTCTTCTCGCTCAGCATCAGTTTATGTAAGTCTCTCCAGGTTATTATGAAGTCCGTCTGCTCCTCATTTCTTATAGCCCAGTAGTCTTCCATTACATTCATATACTACAACTTGTTCAGCCTTTCCCCAATTGATGGGCATTCCCTCGATTTCCAATTCTTTGCCACCACCAAAAGAGCTGCTATAAATATTTTTGTACATACGGGGCCTCTTCCCACTTCTTTGGTCTCTTTGGGATATGACCCTAGAAGTGGTATTGCTGGTTCAAAGGGTATGTGCTTATTTATAGCCCTTTGGGCTAGTTCCAGATTGCTCTCCAGAATGGCTAAATCGGTTCGCAGCTCCACTAACAATGCATTGGTGTTCCAATTTTTCTACATCCTCTCCAGCAGTTATCATTTTGCTGTTTTGTCATCTTAGCTAGTCTGGCCAGTGAGATGTGGTACCTCAGAGTTGTTTTGATTTGCATTTCTCTAATCACTAGTGATTTGAAACATTTTTTCATATGCTTATAGATATCTTTAATTTCATCTTCTGAAAACTGCCTGTTCATATCCTTTGACCATTTGTCATTTGGTGAGAGGCTTGTATTCTTATAAATTTGACTCAATTCTTTTTATATATTTTAGAAATGAGGCCTTTATCAGAGACACTGGTTGTAAAAATTATTTCCCAATTTTCCACTTCCCTTTTAATCTTGGTAACATTGGCTTTGTTTGTACAGAAGTTTTTCAATTTAATATAATCAAAATTATCCGTTTTGCATTTTGTAATCCTCTCTAACTCATTTCATCATGAAGTCTTCCCCGCTCCATAGATCTGACAGGTAAACTATCCCTTGCTCTCCTAGATTGCTTACAGTATCAACCTTTATACCTAGATCATGCACCCATTTTGACTTTATTTTGGTGTACGATGTTAGATATTGGTCTATGCCCAATTTCTGCCATACTATGTTCCAGTTTTCCCAGCAGTTTTTGTCAAATAGTGAGTTCTTATCCCCAAAACTGGGGTCTTTGGGTTTATCAAACAGTGGATTACTATAGTCATTGATTGCTGAGTCTCGTGTACCCAATCTGTTCCATTGATCCACTACTCTATTCTTCAGCCAGTACCAAGTAGTTTTGATGACTGCTGCTTTGTAGTACAGATAAAAATCTGGTATGTCTAGGCCACCTTCCCTAGCAAGTGTAAATACTGTTTTTGGAAGGGAAAGGCAGCTTGTGGTTGCTTGGCCTCCATGAAATGTTTTATGTTGGTCCCAGAATTGTAAAAATCTTATCATGGAAAGAGGACTGCAGAGGCTGGACACTGTTCTCTGAAGGTGCTCCCTCCAAAGTCAACGATGGTCTCTTAGGGCCAAATCCAATGGCTTTTTCTTAGTTCTCATTCTCTTCAACCTGTCTTGACCTTTGACTCTGCTGATCACCCTCTCCTCCTTGATACTCTCTCCTCTCTAGATTTTTGGGACACTCTTCTTTCTCTCCTGGTTCTCTTCCTCCCTCTCTAACTGCCCCTTCCCTGTCTCCTTTGCTGAATCTTCCTCCAGATCACAACCTCTAACTGTAGGTCTCCCTCAGGCTCTGTCCTGGGCCCTCTTCTATTCTTCCCCTATACTACTTCACTCGGTGATCTCATCAGCTCCCACAGATTTAATTATCATTTCTATGCTGATGAATCAAAAATCTACCTATTCTGCCCACAATGCTCACATCTCCGACTGCCTTTTAAATATCTTGACCTGGATGGCCTGTAGATAGCTTAAACTTAATATGTCCAAAACTACTCACTTGTAGATTTTACCTTTCCAGCACCTCTTGTAGACTTCACCTCTGCAGCGCCTCTTGTCGATTTCACCTCTGCAGCACCTCTTGTATATTTCACCTCTGCAGCGCCTCTTGTCAATTTCACCTCTGCAGCACCTCTTGTTGATTTCACCTCTGAAGCATCTTCCCCGGCCCCCCCAACCCCAGTCCATCCTCCATTCACTCACTAAAATGATTTCCCTAAAGCCCAGGTCTGTTTAGGTCATCCCCTATTCAATAAACTCCAGTGACTCCCTATCACTTCCAGAATCAAATACTAAATCCTCTGGCATTCAAAGACCTTCATAACCTGCCCTTTCCTACCTTGCCAGAGTTCTTATACATTATTCCCATCTGAGTACTCCGTGCTCCAGGGACACTGGCCACTTTGCTTCTCCTCACATAAGATCCTTCATCTCTTGACTAGGGGCATTTTTCTCTGGCTGTTCCCCATACCTGGAATGCCCTCCCTTCTCTCTGACTCCTGGCTTCCCTGGCTTCTTCTAAGTCTCAGCTGAAGTCCCCCCAGTCTCCCTTAATCTTACTTAAAACATTCCCTCTGAGACAATCAGATGACCTCCAATTTACTCTGTGATATATGAGGAGGTGGGGTATCTTTTTGTACCTAGCTGTTTGCCTATTGTCTCTTCATTAGAGTGTGTTTGGTTTGTTTTTGTCTTTGTTTACATCTTCCATGTTTAGGACAGTACCTGGCACACAGTAGATGTTGGCTTGACTGAGTGATTGACTGACTGACAATCCATACTGGTGTCAAACTCCAATAGAAATCCTACATAAGGATCGCCATAGGTTGCATATTGACTTAGAAAATCACAAATTAACATTTTATATATTACATTAAGGAGCAGTTAAATGAGTCAATGGATAGAGTGCTGGGTCTGAAGTCAGAAAGATCTAAGTTCAAATCCAGCCTCAGACACTTACTAGCTGTGTGACCCTCTTCACCTCTGTTTGCCTTAATCCACCAGAGAAGGGAATGGAGAAGTGCTCCAAGATCTTTGCCAAGACAGTCCCAGGGGCAGTATGGGTGCACAGGGTCACAAAGGGTTAAGGAAGAGACTGAACAACATTATATCATGTTTTTATTTATTCTGTTAAATATTTCCCAATTACATTTTAATCTGATTCTGGCCAGAGGTGTGCTGTGATGTTCACTAGTCCCCAGGAGCATGTCTGACACCCCTGAGTCCACCCCTCCAGCTCTGCTCCCAGCCTAAGGCCAAGGCTTTAACCTATTTTAGGTCGTGGACCCCACTGATAGCTGGATGGAGCCTGTAGCCAGGCCCTTCTTAGAATCATGTTGTTAAGTGCATAAAGTAAATATAAAAGATTTCAAAGGAAACCAAATATATTGAAATAAAGTTATTTTTAAAAAAAGATCCACTGACCCCTGGTTAATTACTCGGGTACATAAGACATGCCAGGAAGTTGGCTACCTAGACTCTGTAGACAAATTTCTAGTAACAGGGAGCTTCATTACCTCATGAGGCAGTCTGTTCATTGTTACCATTGTTAGAAAGTATTCCTTGTATTGACCCTGTGCTGTGATGACTTTTACACCCAGGTCCCAGCTCTGCCAGAGAAATGAATGCAGACAACGAAATGTGGGGGCAAGGCTGTCCAAGCTGCATTTCCAGTTCTCTTTGCCCCAGGTACACTGCCTGGCATCACCTACCTGGCTCCTGGAGGATCTGGAGCCACGCCTCTCCTCCCCAACAGTTGGGTTATTTAATTGACCTCAGTTGAACCAGCACCAGCCTCCTCTAAGCCTTCACTGTTTTTCTAGGTGGCCCTACTCATCCCCCTACTCTGCTCATGCTCATCACCTCCTGAAGCCCTCAGTAAAACATCTGTGGAAATTTGCTTTTTCTAATCCCATAAATACCTACATAATATCCTCAGTTTCACCTCTAGGCCCATAAAGCCTAAAATATTTGCTCTCTGGCCCTTTACCAAAAACTGCGGACCCCTGTTCCAGTGCACTTTGACTCAGAGTTAGAAATTTCTTGACAACTAGTTCAACTCCTATGGGGAATCCTATACTCCCAAAACTCACTGGGGGAGGAGGAATCTGTACCCCACCCCCAAGCCTGGAGGCTGGCCCAATTCTGGTCTCAAGTTTTAATTGGAATGCATGTGTAGCTGAGTAACACCCAAAGCTAAAGGAAGCAAGGGAGGCCTCAACCTTCAACCTTCCTGCTGCCCCTCCTCCTCCAGTCTTTATCACCACATACCTGTCAACATGGAAAATCCCTACCTTGAATTCTGGCTGGAGCCAAACCTCCCTACTTCCATCCTGGGAATCCCCCTTTGACTTCACAAAACCTTTCCTTTGCTTCTCCAGGATGGGCAACCCTGCATATCAGTCACCCTTTTCCATGGACGTGTCATACACCAAGTCCTCAGGCTCTAGTAACAAACCCTGCAGAGTGAGCCCACCTCCAGCACTGCCCATTCCAATACCATGGGCTTCCTCCAGTTCCTTCCTTCAGCATCCCCTCCACCCCACTCCCACGTTCCCCAGCTGCCTTCAGGCTCTAAAGCTCACCTCACCAACTTCCTTACCCTTCCCCAATACCCCAAAGGCTTGGATTTATGCTTCCATCAAAACAGCCATTCTGTGCTCCTATTCCCTGAGGACTCGAATTACTAGTTGGTAACCATGGTAGAATGGGAACTGGCTAATTAATCAAATGCAAATTAACTAATGTTTAGTAACCAAATGTGTATATATCATCACCTCAGTCTTAATCCCTGAGACTATATAAGGGAAATAGAGACGATATTGTATGGAGATATAGATGATATAAGTAGAGATAAAGACCTAGATGTAGAGATAGATATAGGTGTAGATGTGTGTATATACACATGTACATACATATATGTGTATATATGTATAGACCTGGATATAGATATATTTTTAGATGATATAGAGACCTAGATGTAGGTATAGATAGGGGACAGCGAGGTGCCACAATGGATAGAGGGCCTGCCCCAGAATCAGGAGAACCTGAATTCAAACTCAGGATCAGACACTGTGTGACCCTGGGCAAGTCACTTTACCCTGTTTGCCTCAGTTTCCTCATCTGTAAAATGAGCTAGAGAAGGAAATGGCAAAACACTCCAGTATCTCTGCCAAGAAAACCCCAAGTGGGGTCATGAAGAGTTGGACATGACTGAGAAAAAAACAACAAAGAGATATAAACATAGACATGGGTATAGGTAGAGACAGAGACATTGACATAGATATAGACGTAGATATAGACAGACATCGACACAGATATAGACAGAGACATTGACATAGATATAGATATAGACGTAGATATAGACAGACATTGACATAGATATAGATGTAGATATAGACAGACATTGACATAGATATAGACACAAATATAGACAGAGACATTGACATAGATATAGACAAAGACAGAGACATGGACTAGGATTAGATACAGACATGGAGATATAAACCTAGATAGATACATGAACCTGGATAGAAAGAGATGGAAATGGAAGGAGAGATAGATTTCATCTTCACCACACTCTTTTCACACTATTGTGCCCATTTCACAGATGATAGGCCGAGGCCTAGAAAAGTGAAGCAAGTTCCGCTGGGGTGATGGGTGGTCCAGCTGCACTTCCTGGAGCCTCACCATCGCTAATGTGGCAGTGTGAGGCAATGGACAGCTCTCTGGACTTGAAGTTGTGAAAGTTGTGAAAGGCCAGGTTCAAATCCTGCCTCTAAGACTTACTAGCTGTATGACCCTGAGCAATTCCTGTTACTTCTCTCAACCTCAAATTCCTCCTCTGTAAAGCTGGGATAACTATACCTGTGCTGTCTCCCCTTTAGGACTAATCACAGATTTAGAACTGAGAGTCCAGATTCTTCATTTAAACAAATGAGTGAACTAAGCCTCAGACAGGAAGTGACTTGCCCAAGGTCACACAGGTGGTGAGCAGCACAGGTGGGATATGAATCCAGGGGCTTTGACTCCAGAGGAGGCTCCAATGTGATAGCAGGGCTAGGTGACAGAGACTGACAGATAGACAGACAGAAATATAGACAGACAGACACATAGATAGACAAATAGATAGACAGATAAAGACAGAGAGAGACACATAGACAAATAGACAGACAGACATAGATAGATAGACAGACAGATAAAGATGATAGATATATCACAGATCAAACACTACGTCCCAAGCATTGTTCTAAATGCCTCAGATACAGATACAAGATGGCAAGATAGTCCCTGCCCTCTGGGACACATTCTAATGGGGTACCCAGAGGGGAGTCAGTTGGAGGGCAGGAGGAGGAGGGGATTCTCACACTAGGAAGCAAAGCTCCCCTAGCCTAGCCAAGGGATCCCGGGGCAGATCCCAGGTTCCTAGTGGCTTGTAGGTTGGGGGATGGTCCTAGCAGATAAGACTCAGCCTGGAGCAGGTCAGAAAGTGGGTACTTCGTAAACCCAAAAGCCCCACTACACCAGCAGGTGGTCTATGTGCTACTGTGGTTTGTTGGGAATGGGAGGTCTTGGCTAAGGGCCTCCACGGAATACCCAGAAAGGGTTTCCCTCATGGCAGGCCACTGGCCCTTTCCACTTGGGTTCCACTTCCTTGTGTATGTCCAGGCAGAGATCTCTGTGAGGAAGGGTCCCGTCTCTGACCCCTTGGGGGAAGGGGTGAGGAGGCTCTTCAGGTGCTCCTCGGATGTCCTGGCTTCCTCAGTTCCGGTCAGTCCTGAGTAGGGTGTCCTGCCCAGACCTTGCCTGGGTCATCCAGGGTCTCTCTTCCCACAAAGCAGGAAGGAGCCCAGTTGCTCTTAACAGCCAGCAGTATGCTGAGAAATAAGGATATCTGACCTCAAGGGAAACCTCCAAAGGTGGCTTTCCCGATCCGGGGAATGGGAGTAGAGCAGAGATAATCAGAACCCATGCCCAACTCCAGGGATGCCAGATGCCACATTAGTCCTGACTGGCCTTGGCATTAAAGGGCTGGTTCCTTGTTTGGTTTGGGTTATTAAATTACGGTTGAACTGGCTTTTCCTTTGGGGGAGGTCACTGCCCAAGAAGCCCCATCCTCTGCCGAGACAGCCATGGGGCCAGGCAGAAGCACACCCAGAGGGCTCTGGATGACAGCTCTCCACAGGGAGGGGCTGGGAGCCTGCTGGGGTGGAAGCCTTGGAGAGAAGGTTCTATGACTGATGCTGGTCAACTAAGCAGGTGGTGATCATCTTCGGGGCTTCCTCGGCTGTTTTGTCTTTAGCTCAGCCTATGTCGGCCTCATTTGGGGTCTCATTCATATCCTCCAATGAGAGACAGTGCCTTAAGGGCAGAGGTCAGTGGAGGGGGACCACGTGGTCCTGGGAAAGCCCCTCACTCTGTGGCCAAGGCTTTTGTCCTTTCCCTTTTTAGGTGAAGGAGATTGGAGTCTCTGACCTTGTGAGTTTTTACAGCATCAAGGCCTCAAAGTGCAAGGAGTGACCTTCTGGCCCAGATCAGGAGAAGTGTAGAGGAGGATTGATTTGACAATTATGGCTCCTCTGGGCATAAACTTGGGGGACCAACCTACAGAAGAACTGAGCTAAATTCTGAACCTAGTTCCACCACCCCAGCTCCACACAGATCCAGGTAGCCTTGGGAGGGATTATAACCCCAAAGTGTGAGGAAATGTTTGTACACTTATTTTTACTATCTCTCTGAAGCAAATAGTCATTTGTAAAAGCTAATTGGTATTAAGAGATTAATGGAGCCAGAGTGCTAGTTACTAGGCCCTAGCAATGAAGGGGGACCCAGCTAACAGGGCTCAGGCTGGGGGTATTTGAGAAGAGACCCCTAACTCCTTGGGCTTACCTAGAGGGGCAGGTGTAGCAGCAGCATGGCTTTGGGGGAGAAAACTAGTTCACCCCCACACACCACAAAACAATGAAATGAGTCAAAGATGACAAATATGCCTCATTCTGCAAGCATTCCAGAATTTGGGCTCCATCTTAAAGGAAACCAGGAAGTAGAAGCATGGAGGGAGAGAATTCCAGAGCAGAGTAGAATGCTGGGAGTCAGGGTATGGACTCTGAAACAGCCAGAAGGCTGGGGCCACTAGACCCAAGAGAACATGGGGGAGTTAGGTGTGAGAAGACTGGAAAGGTGGAAGGGGGCAGAGCAGGTTAAGAGGGGCTGGGAGTGGCCCAAGGTTAGTGGATGTGAACTGGATAAAGGTTCAGTAAAGAAGATAGAGGAGGAGCAGTCAAAGAGGACGGAGGAGAACAGGGGTTCTGAAAGTCTAGAGAGCAGAGAATATCAAAGAGGAGAGAGTGGCTCCAGAGACGGCCAGAAGGGTGAGGACTGGGGAAAAGGCAGGAGATCAGAGTCTGCATGGAGCGATGATTTAGGAAGGCTGATTGCAGAGAGTTTAGAAGAGGGAGAGGAGAGGGGGAGGTGACTTCTCAGGAAGCTTGGCCAGGGAAGGCAGTCAGGGCACATCAGAGTGGTTCTAGTATGGTCTGGTAACAGAGTGGATGATGAGGTGCTTACATACTTATCCCCAATGGCCACAGAGAGCCTTGGAGTGGGAAGAAGGGCTGCCATTGGGACTCTTGCCTTCGACCCTGCTCCCACATAAGATACTTCTCACTGCTTCTGGCCCTCCGGCTCCACAACCAGTACTCTTGGTGTCTGATTATGGCTTGTTTGCACGAGGATCCTTCCTCTCCCTTCCCTATAGCAGCGTCCCGTGTGGCATGGGAGAAAGGCTGGATCTGACCCTGGCTGCTGGCTAGTCTCCCTGGGCCCCAGCTTCCTCATCTCTAAGATCGTGATGGGGAGGGGGAGGATTGATGATGTCCAAGGTCCCTCCCAGCTATAAATTCAAGATACTAAGCATGAAAGAGAATTGACTTTGAGTCAGAAAACTTGGATCTAAGCTCTTGTAGGATTGACTCTGTGACCTTGGTGAGCTTCTCTCCCTCCCCAGGTCTCAGTTTCTTCCTCGGTCAAACAAAAAGGGAGGGGAGGGTAGACAAGCCACCACCAAAGGCACAAAGGAGATGATCAGGGCAGGGAGGGAGATCTCATGACCGGCACCTGGCTCAGAGCCCCCAGTTTCCTGGCTGCCCCCCAATACTCCATGAAGGCTTTCCATATTCTAGTCACTCGATGCAATAATTCCCTGAAACTCTCATCTGCAAGGACTAGTCAGAGCAGGGAGTGAGTCCTGGGAAATGTGCCAATGGCAGAAACAGGTTTATGAGCCACACACCTACAGAAAATATATTCTGATCTTTAATTCAGTATGCCAGCAAGGAGTGAATGTTTGCTTGAGTTTATATGGCAGAGGAAGAAAAGAGATGTTTGAAGTAGGGAGGAAGAGGAAGAGAAAGGGTTTATCACACAGTGCAGAGAAAGAAGAAACAATCAGTTCTCCAAGGGCAAGGAATGAGGCTCCTTCAGGATTGCAGCCCCCCTTCAGCCCCAAGCACAGGGGCTGGGACAGAGGCAGACCTCAATCAAGAATTTTTGACTTTTTACATTTTCTAATAGCATTTTATTTTTCTCCCAATTACATGTAAAGAACGTTTTCAACATTCACTTTTATAAGATTTGAGTTCCAAATTTTTTTCTCCCCCCCAAGAAGGGAAGCAATCTGATATAGGTTATACATGTACAATCATGTGAAATATATTTCTACATTAGTCATGTTGTCAAAGAAGAATCAGAACAAAAGGGAAAAACCAAAAGAAAGAAAAACAAAACAAAATGGTGACAAATAGTCGGCTTCATCTACGTCAGACTCCATGGTTCTTTCTCTGGATGTGAAAAGTATTTTAGATCGTGAGTCTGGGAATTGCCTTAAATCCCTGCATCACTGAGAGGAACCAAATCTATCAGATTTGATCATCACACAGTGTTGCTGTTACTGTGTACAACATTCTCCTGGTTCTGCTCACTTCACTCAGCACTAGTTCATAGAAGTCTTTCCAGGTTTCTCTGAAGTCCACCTGCTTATCATTCCTTACAGCACAATGGCATTCTATTACATTCACATACCACAGCTTGTTCAGCTATCCCGCAACTGATGGGCATTCCCTCAATTTCCAATTCTTTGCCACAACAAAAAGAGCTGCTATAAATATTTTTGTACATGTGGGTCCTTTTCCCTTTATTATGATCTCTTTGGAATATAGACCCAGTAGCGGTATTGCTAGATCAAAGGGTATGTACAGTTTTATAGCTCTTTAGGCATAGTTCCAGATTGCTCTCCAGAATGGTTGGAACAGTTCACAACTCCACCAACAATGCACTAGTGTTCCAATTTTCCCACATCTTCTCCAATACTTTTCCCTTTCTGTCTTATAGCCAGTCTGGAAGGTGTGAGGTGATGCTTCAGAGTTATTTTAATTTGCATTTCTCTAATCAATAGTGATTTAGAGCATCTTTTCATACAACTATAGCTTTAATTTCTTCATCTGGAAACTTCCTGTTCATATCCTTGACTATTTATCAATTGGGAAATGACTTGTATTCTTATAGATTTGACTCAGTTCTCTGTACGTTTTAGAAATGAGGACTTTATCAGAGACACTAATGGTAAATAATTGTTTCTCAGCTTTCTGCTTCCCTTCTAACTTGGTCACATTGGCTTGGTTTGTACAAAACCTTTTCAATTTAATGTAATGAAAATTATTCATTTTACATTTCATAATGTTCACTAGCTCACATTTGGTCATAAATTCTTCCCTTCTCCATAAATTTGACAAGTAAACTATTCCTTGCTCTCCTAATTTGTTTATAATATCAGTCTTCGTATCTAAATTGTGTACCTATTTTGACTTTATCTTGGTATATGGTATAAGATATTGTTCTATGCCCAGTTTCTGCCATATTGTTTTCCAGTTTTCCCAGCAGTTTTTGTTAAACTGTGAGTTCTTATCCCAGAAGGTAGAGTCTTTGGGTTTATCAAACACCAGATTACTCTAGTCATTGACTGCTGTGTCTTGTGTACCTAACCTATACCACTGATCCACCCCTCTATTTCTTAGCCAGTACCAAGTAGTTTTGATGGTTGCTGTTGTATAATACAGTTTAAGATGTAGTTAAATAATTGTTTTAAAAAACCCTCCAGATGCCCAGCTGTGGAAGAGATTTCAGAGGCTGAGTAGGCCAAGGGGTACTTAAGCATGGATCTCTCCCACAATATTCCTCAGCAGTGGCCAGCCAGTCAGGAGGCCTCCAGGGAAAGGAAGCCCAGGGCCTGTGGTGGTTGCCCAAGCCACTGGGATAGCTCCCATTCCTAGAGGTGTTTTCCCCCGAGCACCTGCTTCTCCCTTCAACCCCTTCTCCTTCTGGCAGCCCTTCAAATTCTTGAACATACCCAACTGGTCCTTGAACCTCCACTTCTCCAGGTTAAAAACCCTCAATTCCTTCAACCAAGCCTTCTACAATATGGCTTCCAGGCTTCCTCACCCTCTGTTTTCCCTCTTCTGGGCACCTCCAACTTCTCAGAATCCCTCCTAAAATATGGCACCAGAACCAAACGCCCCACTCCTGCCACTCCTCTGTGTCAGGCAGAGTACAAGGGTCCATCCCCTCCTTCATCTGGGACCCTCTGTTGCTGCCGCTGCCGCTGAAGAATACTGTATTTGGAATGGAGAGACCCTCAGTTAAAGACTGGTTCTGCTGCCATCAGTCTAAGAGCCTCAAGCAGGTTAGCTGGCCTCTCTAGGCTGGTCTCATCCCCTGCAAAATAAAGAGGCCGGATTAAATGAGCTCCAAGGTGTCTCCTCCTCTAGATCCTGATGTTGTGAGTGATTGGCTGTTGGAGGATGGACTAGAGAGAGGGGAGACCAGAGGCAAGGGCACCCATACAAAGTCATTATAACAGTCCAGGTGAGAGCTGATGGGGTCCTCAAGGTGGTGGCTATGGGAGGAGAGGGAAGGGAACAGATGGAAGTGATGAGATATTAGCAGACCTTTGTTTTCCAGAGCTAATGCCCAGCAAGCAGCTCTACCTGAGCTTGGCATAGCAACCGTCCTTTGTGCCCATCCTCTGGATGATCTCAATCACAGCAAAATCCCTCATATAGTTATTTTATTGCTTTGACCAGTGCCAGGTGTTCTCTGAGCTCAGACAAGCCCCTGCAGTACCCATGTTCTGGCCATGAAGTCCTGTGATATATCAAACTTATCACACTGTCACTGTTTCCCCTCATTGCCAGGGCTACAGCTCACTGCATAGCCACAGGTATAAGTGTTGAGATTTGGCCACACTAAGGTGGGTTCCCCTCTAGGGTGGGACCCCAGCACATGTGTCCTCACTTGCAAGCCCTTTCCCTCACTTTGAAATTAAACTTCTGTTTGATTCCTGACTCTCCTGTCTCTAGCCTGCCCTGTTCATCTCCAGACACCAACAGGTCAGAGGCCACTTCAGTTCAGTTGACAAGAGAGATGTTGTGGAGATAGAAACAGCAACGTTAGAGTATGGGGTGAAGGAGAAAGAATTCTGAGAATGGCTTGAAGGTCATGAACCTGGATGACTGGAAGATTGGTAGTAGGATGCCAAGAACAGAGACGTCAGGAGAAAGTGTGCATTGGGGGGAAGATGATGGACTCCATTCTGGGTATACTGAGTCAGAGGTACCTAGCAGCCATTTGACAGCAGAGAGGTGGGGTGGCAGCTCTGGGAATGGAGAGGCTGGATCCGGACATCTTCATAGAGGTGACAATTGAACCAAGGGGAAGCATCAGACCAGAATGTATGGGAAGTGGGTCAGGGTAAAGAAAAAAGGTTTATATTGCTCAGCTGAATGTCATTTATAGACCTCTTTACTTTCACACTCTCAATCAATTATCTTTGATCTTCACAACAACCCTGTGAGGGAGGCATCCATCCATCCACTCATCATTCACCCATCATCCATCCATCCATCCATCATCCATCCATCCATCATCCATCCACCCATCATCCATCCATTCATCCATCCATCCATCATCCACCCACCCATCATCCATCCATTCATCCATCCATCCATTCATCCATCCACCCATCATCCATCCATTCATCCATCCATCCATCATCCATCCACCCATCATCCATCCATTCATCCATCCATCCATCATCCATCCATCCATCATCCACCCACCCATCATCCATCCATTCATCCATCCATCCATTCATTCATCCATCCATCCATCCATCCATCCATCCATCCATCCATCATCCATCCACCCATCATCCATCCATCCATCATCCATCTGCCCATCATCCATCCATCCATCATCCACCCATCATCCATCCATCCATCATCCATTCATTCATCCAACAAACATCATTAAGCACTTGCTTTTTTAAGCAATGTGTTTAGCACAGTTTCTATTAATAGTAGGTGCTTAATAAATGCATGTTCACTTGACCTGTGTCAAGAACTAGGGATACAGAGATTAAAGTGAAACAGCCCCTGCCCTGGAGGGGTTTATGTTCTATTGGAGTGAAAACACACACTCTAGTAAGTGAATTTTAAAAATACATACGGTGTTATTTCACAGAGGCACAGAAACCATTTCAGATAAAGACACATGTAGATAAAGGAATTGGGGGCTAGGAAAGGCTAGGCGTGGAGCAGATTACCCACCCACCTCTGGCCTCACACCAGCCAGCCTTTCCTCTAGCCCAGACTGCAGTTTGTCAGAAAATGGAGTCCTAGACCCAGAGGATGTCAAAGCACCTTTATTCTACAGGTTGGGAAACTGAGGCTCTTCCAAGTTGCTTTTGTGAAGCCTAAGGCATGTAGAGTTGTGGCTGATGTAACCCAGGCCAGCTGTACCAACGATAAGTGGAGCAGGCACAGGACACTCTTCTGTAAAGCCTAGCTGGCAGTGCCCAAGTCTGGAATGTGAATGACCCATCTCCAAGGAGCGGCCCCTGTGGGCTGCCACTGTGGAAATGAGAAACAGGAAGCGAAACCAGGTCCCGAAGCTGTTGCCACCTAAGGCATGGCACAGCCCACGCCCTCTTGTTGTTGCATCCATACTGGCTCCCAGAGACTCTGGCCTCACTCACTCATTCCTCCTTGGCATCCCAGGCTGGCCTCGCCCAGGGCTTTCCTGTTCCTAGGCCACGTTCACCCTGAGCCCTGCATGGGCTTCTTGGGGAGCCAGAGAGCTCAGGCTGGATGCCCAATGCTGAGCTGGGAACAAGCACCCGCCTCTGAGGCAGCAGGAAAATGAGGCTGCCAACCTTCCAGGAGGGGCCAGCCTCTTGCCATCCGCAAGAACTAAAAATATATCTGGGAGAGAATGAAGGGTGAATCACCTTGGCTAGGTGTCTCGCAGAAATAAACTCCTGTTGATTGTCTGATTGGTTGATTGCACATTTAGAAAGACCCTCTGGTCTCAACAGGCCTCATTCGATGCAACAGACAGTCTCCTAAAAGGCTTCATTAGATTTGTGTAAAGTCAGTTTTGTTCTAAGCCCTCCCAGTGTGCACTGGGCTGGGTTGAGCTCACCCTCTCAGACAGGTTTCTTCTCACTCCCTCTAACACCTCTGGCTTCCACCCAAACTGCTCCCCAAACTTGTCTTTCCATCTCACCTTTGTACTTTTGCACTGGATGTTCCTCATGCCTGAAATAATCTCCTGCCTCTTTTTCTTTCTTTTTTTTCTTTCATGAAAAACATATTCATACATTAGCCACATTGCAAAAGTGGGGGGAGAATAAATTGGAAAACAACATACCTCAGTCTGCAGTTCCGTCAGTCCTGGACTGGAGTTCGGCCTCTGAGGGGGGGGGCATTTTTCATCATGGGTCCTTCGAGCTGTCTGAACTCATTGTATGGGTGAGAGCAGCTGAGGCTTTCACAGTCGGTCATCATTACAAGTTACCGTGAACTGTGTTCTCCTGGTTCTGCTCACTTCACTTTGCATCAGTTCATACAAATCTTCCCAGGTTTTTCTGAAGCCATTCTGCTTATCATTTCTTAAGCACAGTAGTATTCATTCCATCACAATCACATACCACAGCTTGTTCATCCATTCCCCAGGTGATGAGCATCCCCTCAGTTTCCAATTCTTCACCATCACAAAAAGAGCTGCTATAAATATTTTTGTATATATGGAACCTTATCCTTTTTCTTTGATCTCTTTGGGATACAGAGCTAGCAGTGGTATTGCTGGTCAAAGGGTATGCACAGTTTTATAGCCTTTTTTCTGAATCATTCCAAATTATTCTCCAGAATTGTTGGACCAGCTCACAACTCCACCAACAGTGTGTTAGTGTCCCTATTTTTCCACATCCCCTCTAACATTTGTCATTTCCCTCTTCTGTCATGTCAGCCATTCTGATTGGTTTGAGGTGGTACCTCAGAGCTGTTATAATTTGCATTCGTCTCATCAATAGTTGTTTAGAATATTTTATGTGACTGATAGTTTGATTTCTTCTTTCAAATACTGCCTCTTCATATCCTTTAATCATTTGTCAACTGGGAAATGACTCTTTTTTTTTTTTATAAATTTCGGCCTCATTTTCACTTTTTAGAATTCTTTACTTCCAGCAGAACTCACCTGCACTCCCTGTAGGAAGCCATCCCTAATCCCTCCACTTGGGAGTGTTCTCTGCCTCCTCAGATCACGTAGTATTTATTTATCCCATAGAATGCAAGTTTCTTGAGGGCAGGGGCTGTTTTGCATTCTGCTTTTTGTAGTATCCTCTAACCCCTTAGCCTGCCAGGTAGCTCCCAGGACCATAGGTGCACAAGTGGCAGAGATCTCAGAAGCCAACAAAGTGCTCTCTAGTCCTTTCACAAATGGGGAAACTGAGGCCCCCGATGAAACAGGTGGTGAGCAAACGCTTAGTCAGTGCTTATGGATGAATCTTTGTCAGTAGAGCATGAACTCCTTGTGGGCAAGAACTAGCTCTAAGCCTAGGGCAGAGGTGTGGGAATCTCCTGGTGTGAAAGCTGCTCATCCTGCCCCCGCTCTCTGCTGACGTCTCGTCTAGCACCTCCAGCTGCCTCTCAGACATCTCCAGTTGCGTGGCCAGTGGATGGATATCTGAAACTCAACGTGTCCAAACCTGGACTCGTTCTCTTCCCCCCACCCCCACCCCTTCATTCTTACTGTGCAGGGCAGCCCACTCTCTCCGGCCGTCAGGCTCCCTACCTAGGAGTGACCCTGGTCTCCTCCAGGGACTCCCTCTTGCCTCTCTAATCAAATACAGAATGCTCTGCTTAGCATTCAAAGCCCTTCATTGTCTTGCACCTGACTCCCCCACACGTGCTCTTTGATCCAGTGACCCCCTGCCCCCTGCCCTCTCCCGCGCCGTTCCTCCCTCCTCCCTACCCCTCCCTACCCCTACCCCGTCCCCTCCTTCTCCTGTCGCCCTCCCCCCCTTCCCCTCCCCGCGCTGTTCCACAAACAGGACCGCGTGCCTCTAGGCCGTGGGCATCGTCTGGGGCCATCCCGCTACCTGGAAGCCTCTTCCTCCACGTCCCCTTACTGCTCCCCCCTTCCTTTAAGTCCCGGCTAAAAATCCTCTCTTTCCCTGAAGCTGTCCCAGGACGGCCCCTGGTATTTCTTTCCTTTTCATCCTGCCCAGCCCTTGCTTTGTACATAGTTGCATCTTGTGTCGCTCGTTAGACTGTGAGCTCCTTGAGGGCAGGGGCTTTGTGCCTCTTTCTGCGTCTCCAGTGCCTCGTCCAGTGCCTGGCACATAGTAGGTGCTTCATAAATGTAATAGCAGTGGGCCCAGCTGTGTAGAAGGAGGAGCCTCCAAAGGAGATGGGGCAGCCCTCTCCAGCCTCTTCTCCCTCCACCCTTCCCCAAGGCAGGCTTTCGTTCCTGCCAGGGGAGAAGCAGTGGCTTGGGGCAAGGGGCCACCGTTCTGCTCCCCTCGGAGAGAGAGGGGCTACCGGGCTACCATGGCTTCTTCCGCCCCCCTGAGTATTGTTAGAGACTGTGCCATCAGGTCCAGGCTGACTCTGATTGATTTGTCATGGGGGGGAGGTGGGGAGGGAGAGGGTCCAAGTTCT
This sequence comes from Pseudochirops corinnae, assembly GCA_028646515.1. Lineage (NCBI taxonomy): Eukaryota > Metazoa > Chordata > Mammalia > Diprotodontia > Pseudocheiridae > Pseudochirops > Pseudochirops corinnae. The sequence goes on along the minus strand of CM053591.1, from coordinate 201,117,474 downwards.
TACCCATTCTCCACTCCTTTCCCACCATAAACAAGTTATGCAATAGTCAAGAAGCCCATTCATCCGGATTGTGGCAAGAGAAATCAGAGAAGATATACAGGGGAGTGGAGCAAACAAAAGGGAAGGAGACAGAGGGGAGGAGGAAAGACAGAGACAGAGAGACAGAGGAAAGAGAGACAGAGAGAGGGAGGGAGACAGAGACAGAGAGACAGAGAGAGGGAGGGAGACAGAGACAGAGAGAGAGAGACAGAGAGGGAGGAAGGCAGAGAGACAGAGAGACAGGAGAGGGAGAGAGAGACAGAGAGAGGGAGGGAGACAGAGAGACAGGAGAGGGAGAGACAGAGAGAGACAGAGAGAGGGAGGGAGACAGAGAGAGAGAGAGACAGAGAGAGAAAGAAAGAGGGAGGAAGGCAGAGAGACAGAGAGAGACAGAGAGAGACAGGAGAGGGAGGGAGACAGAGACGGAGAGAGAGACAGAGAGAGGGAGGGAGACAGAGACAGAGAGAGAGAGAGACAGAGAAAGAGAGAGGGAGGAAGGCAGAGAGACAGAGGAAAGAGAGACAGAGAGTGAGAGGGAGACAGAGACAGAGAGACAGAGAGAGGGAGGAAGGCAGAGAGACAGAGAGAGACAGAGAGAGAGACAGGAGAGGGAGAGAGACCGACATGATGGCTTCTATCGGTCCTGCTTGTCTCGCCAGGGGCCTGAAGAGGAGTTGCACTTGTCCATCTCCCTTGCTTTGTCTGGAGGAAGACTTGAAGCTTGACCAACCCCAAAGGGGCCTGAAGAAGGCCAGAGCCACCCCTGGTGCAGGACCAGGCATTCATGTCCACCTCTGAAGAGAAAGTCCCTGACCCTGGGCTTTGGCCCAGGGGTTATCCGACATTGACTGACTGAGACTCCTTCCACCCAAGGAGATCAGCAGCCCTTGGGTCCTGACAGTCTTGCACAGTTTCCTAGGATTCTAAGAGATAAATCACCTGGTCCCTTGAGGTCTGGCAGGGCTCTGATCGACCCCAAGGCCCCCTGGTCACTGCCCTCAAAGCTCAGCCCAGGACTTTCCCAGGCCTCTTTCACCCCCAGCTCATGCCGCCCCTTCTCAGGTGTCTGGTCTGCCCAGGGTCTGTGTTGTCTCCCCTATCAGTGTAAGCTCACGGAGGGCAGGGACTCTCTCTGAGTCCTCAGTACTTAGCACCATGCTCAGTACACAGTAGGTGCTTCTTAAGTGTGTGTCAGCTGCCCGCCTCCATCATCCCTCCTCTCAGGTGGCCTGTGGAGGCTCTCGGACAGTGTGGGGAAGTCGCCCTTCAATGAATCCTTTTGGGGAGGGAGAATATTTTTGGAAAGTGACTCCTTTGAGGATCTCTGTTGTCATGAGTGTGGATGCTCTCATTCTAACCCAGGCTGATCGCGCCCCTCTCTGCCTTACAGAAAAAGTGTTGGAGGTCAATAAGACCTCCTGAGGGGACCCTGCAGTGAGCGGGGACCCCCACGACAGTAGGGGAGCTGTCCCCTACCCCCCTTCCAGCTGCAGCCTAGAGAGCCTCTGAGAGCCCCCCAAGCCCCAGAAAACAGCCACCATTTTCTGGTTTTGAGGCTCTGATTTCCCCATGTAGGGCTTTCTTCAAGGGAAGTCCCTCCTGGGAGGCCCCGGACAGTCTGTCTGAGTGGCTTCTATGTGAGGGGGATGGTTAATGGAGGGAGACCCTTGCCCCTTTTGAGAAAGGCTTCAACCTGCCCATGTTAAGGGGATGGTCAGATGCCCCACAGGCCCAAAGAAATAGAATCCCTTGTATCCTCTCCTGTTTTGCACATCCTCCCTATAATAGAAATGTGAGTTCAAGATTGGAGGCAGCATTAACTCTGCTGCCCAGCTTAGGTGGCAAAGAGGTGGAGCAGCACCCCAACCTCCTTATGGAGGAATGACAATGCGCTCATATCTTTGATCAGTGAACTGAGGCCAATTTCCTAAACTTGGACAGTTTGGTAAAAGTGCGTAATTACTAAGCAAGAGAGTCAGACCCAGGACCCACAAGGCTCCTCCAGGCTCTGCTAAGCATTAGGGATCCGGCATCCACAGCCTTACCCCACCTAGATGCCCTATCCCACAGGTCTACGTGACTCACTCTCCGGGGCTGAGTCACCAACCCCTTCTGGAGCTTTGTCTTCATCTTCAGCTATCTTTGTTCCTCAGTCTGCCCATCTGCAAAATGAGATCATAGCACAGCCCCATTTTGAGGCGTCTTTGGGGACTGCTTTGAAAAGGCTCAGTGCAGTGATAATTAACTCTTACCACTAATGGGCACCTTGGACGCAGAGCTTGAGTTCTGAATGGGCTAAGGATGAAGATTAAAGGACAATCACAAATTCTGATCCACCATTTTATAGCCAACCATAAGGATGTGCTTCTGACACAAAGTAGTAAGAGTCAGCAGATGTTGGTGCCTGCCCCCGGGCCAGCTGAGCCCATGGGGGCTCTTGTCCCCGCTTGCCATGGCTGCCCCTCTCCTCTGCCCGTTCCCAAGAGCCAGCCCCTCCATGAAGCCTTTCCCAGGAGCTCCAGCAGGACTTCCCCTCCTCCTGCTTTCTCATTCCACATCCCTCTGCCTGGATCATGCATCTGAGACCCAGAAAGGCCGGCAGATGCCTCCTAGTCCCAGCCCCTCACTTTAAACCTGAGCAAAAAAACCCAGAGGGCATAGTGACCTGCTCAGCTCATAGAGCTCATTGGTAGAAGAACCTAATATTTGAACCCACGCCCCAAGCACTCAATTACATCCAACTGAGGAGTGCGGGGCATATTCCAGATGTCCAGTGAATACTCTTTGAACAGAAGGAAGGAAGGGAGGAAGGAAAGAAGGAAGGAAGGAAGGAAGGAAGGAAGGAAGGAAGGAAGGAGCATTTATTAATGCTCACTGTGTGCATTTAAAGGTTCAATCCATGGAGGCTTTAGAATTCTAAGTTGTCCAAAGCTCTGGTTTTCCAGTAGCAACGTTTGGCTTGTGAGAGCTGGATTAAAGGGAAATGAACTTTACTGAGTCACTGCTTCTGAGTGGTGGTGCTGGAGAAGACCTTTGGAAGTGACTTGGACAGCAGGAGATCAGATCAGTCAATGCTGAAAGAAATTAATTCAGGCTCTTCATGTCAAATACTGAAGCCAAAGCTTAAATGCTTTGGCCACATCACGAGAAGACGGGACTCCTGGGGAAAGACACTGATGTTGGGAAAGACAGAAGGTAAAAGGAAAAGGAGTCGGCAGAGGATGAGGTGGATGGATGGTGTCATGAAAACAGGGAACGTGAGTTTGGACAGACTTGGGGAGAGAGTGGAGGACAGAAGGGGCTGGTGTGCCACCACGGGGTGACAAAGAGTCAGACATGACCTGATGACTCAACAACAACAATGAAGAAGAAGTAGCAGCAATGGGCGGAATTTGTAAAATGTCTGATTTAGGCTTGATATCAGCTCACGAGGAGAGCTGTGCCCAGGCAGGAGTGGCCCCCAAGGGAGATCATGGACGCCCTCTGACCCAGCAGAGGTTCGTTTTGATGCTTAGACCCTCCATATGCCTCAGGGATCTTGGGGACCCTCTCCGAGGGTCTGCAACTCCCCAGGGAGTGTTTTGGAGAATCTCCAAATTGAGCATTTGGAATCTCAATCAATCACTCCACTCTGTCCTCCAGGCGCTCACAATACAGGTGGGGAGAGGCAAGTCCAAAGAGCCTATATTTGAGGAGCTTCCTTGGGATGATAAGAAATGGGCTCTGCCAACATGTGACTCTCCCAAAGTCTCTTCTGCCATCCAGCTCATGCTGTCTGCACTAGCTGCTTAGAACTACAAAGATAGGTTCTTTATTGCCTGATGCCTTAATAGACCCATTATCTGACCTAGCTAAAGTCTCTGTCTCAACTCAGCCTTTTCTAAAATGGGTACAGTGATGTACCTTTGTTTCCTGATGTGTTCTAAGACTTAATTAGCTAATTGATGTTTGCAAAATGCTTTATGGAAATCCTCAGTGACTAGTATATAGACTAGGGTGAAGCTACCCACCTCTGGGTCAGGCGTTGCCCTCCTAGGGGGTAGATACCCTCACTGCTGGGGGTGAGGAAGACTCCAGCTTCCTGGCAAATTGAACCCAAAGTAAAGAAGAGACAGGAACAGAATCCCTTGAAGCTTCTTGGCCAGACTAAACCGATCCAGGGCAGAGGGGTAGCAAAGATAATGGGGAGCCACCCAAGGAGGAATAGAAGGTCCTTGAGACACAGTCCTCCAGACCTCTCTTTGACCTCCAGAGGCTTCTCCTTTTTGTGAAAGGAACATACTTCCGCGCATCTCATTCCGTCCAAGGAGAGAGAGCATTTCAGAGCCAAATGCCGAGTCCCTGTACATGTCCTCATCATGTGTCTCCCCACAGCAGCCCAATGGCAAATCCAGGAGGACCGTGGTCAGCTCAAATTCTAGTGAGACTGGAAAAGACTTGTTTCAGGTTCTGACAGAGGCTGAAAGGGGTTGAAAGCACTGCTGGTTTTCCCCAGGATATGGACACAAATAGGAATGTGACCGTGAACATGAAGAGGAGGAGGAGGAGGCCTCCTCCAATTTCAAAGCCTTTTTTCTCTTCCTTATTTTTAGCCCTTCAAAACAAGGTCAGGGTTCAGACCTCAGCTCTGTTTCACTGATTTTCAGTATCTGCCCAGCAGGCTCTCGCTGGGGATCTCCAAGCACCATAAAGCCTAATTAATAACTCGGCAGCATCCATGGGAGTTAGTTTGGGGACTTCCCTTTCAGGCAAAGTGACTGAAGTGCCAAAAGCCCAGAGACTAACACCCGAAATCCCTCCCCTGCTTTGATGGGGACTTTTCAACCACATCATCCAGAGTCCCTAGCGAGAATGGAAGCCTGCCAGCCGACAGAACAAAGGACCTGAGAGCACTGGCTGGAGCAGCGACTCTTTTGTGATTTCCCTGCCGAGAGCTGAAGCCCACGAGTCCACACCATCAAGGGGGCTGGGTGCTGAGCAGAGGGCCTTCTTCACCTGCCTGCCTCAGCGATGCAAGCAGGGAAATGGCCATTTGTCTGCTGGGATGCCTTGATAAACCAAACATTTCCTGGGGATCGGGAGTGGGAAGGGGGTGAGCCCAGGGATTTTTAAGGTTTCACCCAGTCCAACAGTCCTGTGGACCTCTGGTGCCTGGGACATCTCTAAGTCTTAGTGGTAAAACCCAGGGCGGTCTTGTATTTCTTATCATTCTTCCCTAGAAAATGTGAATCTCTTACAAATCATTTCCTTTCTTGGAGGCTGGGTTTCTATAAGGCAAATCAAGACATCAACAAGATGGTTTAAGCACCCACTGTGTGCTGACCATTATGCTGAGGGTTTGGGACACAAAGCAAGGCTAACATGAAGGGAGGAGAGAGAGGTGGCTCCAGGGTGTCTTTCCGACTTAGCCAGTCAGTTAATAAACATTCGTTACATATCTGCCATGTGCCAAGTGCTGTGCTAAGCTCTGGGGATAACAAAAAGAAGCGGAGACGATCCCTGCCCTCAGGGAGTTCACAGCATAATCAGGGAGATAAACAAACACAAACAGAGCAGGCTCCACAGGGATAAATAGGAACTAATTAAGAGGGAAGGCCCTGGAATGAAAGGCTTCCAGTGGTGGGACTTAGAGGAAGCCGGGAGGGCCTGAGCGGGAGATGAGGAGGGAGAGCGTGCCAGGCATGGGGAAATGGCCAGAGTCTGGAGATGGAGGGTCTTGTTCATGGAACTGCCAGGAGGCTCATGTCACTGGATCGAAGAATCTATTTAGGGCTGTGGGATGTAAGACAACTGGAAAGGCAAGAGGGACCAGGCTGTAAAGGGCTGATGAGGACCTGCCCTGGAATGAGAGCGGATGAGAGCGGCGTCAGGAGGGATGGGAGCATATCTGAGAGATGGCGCAGAGGTGAAGCAGTAGATTGGATTGAGAGATAGTGAGGAGTCCAGGAGGGTGGGAGCTCCGTATTGGGAGGAAAGCATGACTGGGAGGGAGGGTTGGGGGAAGGAGAAGGAGTTCTGTTTTGGATAGGCTGCGTTTAAAATGTCTACTGGCCATGCCATTTGAGATGTTTAAGACGCAGTTGGAGATGCAAGACCCGTAGTGAGAAGAGAGATTGGGGCAGGAAAGGCAGATTTGAGCAATGTCATCATAGAGAGGGTCATTAAACTCACAGGAGGTGATGAGACCACTAAGTGAAGTAGTATAGGGGGAGAAGAGAGGGGGGCCCAGGACAGAGCCTGAGGGACACCTACAGTTAGAGTGTGTGATCTGCAGGAGGATCCAGCAGAGGAGACAGAGGAGGAGCAGTCAGAGAGGGAGGAGGAGAACCAGGAGAGAGGTGTCCCTAAAACAGAAAGAGAAGAGAGTATCGAGGTGAGAAAAGGGTGATCCACAGTGTCAAAGGCTGCAGAGAGGCCAAAGAGAATGAGAACTGAGAAGAGGGCATTAGACAGAGCCAAGATGGCAGAGAAAAGTCTGGACAATGCCTGAGCTCTCCCCAGTTTCCCTTAGAAACAACATTAAATCATGCCTTCTAAACAGATTTTGCAGTGACAGAACCTACCAAAAGATGGACTGAAACAATTTTCCAACTTAAGATAACTCAGGACTTCAGGAAAGGTCTGTCTCATTTGTGTAAAAGGGGAGTACAGCCCAATGCAGATTGTGCCAGGGAAGCCAACAGAAGGCTCTTAGCCACAGCACAGAGCAGCAACTGAGGAGCTCAGTCCTGGCTCAGCAGACCAGCTATGAAGCCTCCAGCCCCAGCTCGGAAGGCAGACTGCCAGCCCAGGAACCCAAGACACTGACGCGGCACAACGCGGCCCTGTCACTCCAGTGCAGTGTGCAAGCTGCCAGCACCAGAGACTCCGGAGCAGAAAGTCAGAGACCAGGCTCATGGCCCCCAGCACAAGAAGCTCAGGAAACTGACCCTGGTGTCTGGTGCCCCAAGAGCAGAGGTCAACTTTAAAAGTCACTAAATAGGCTAAAAATTGAGTAAAAAAACAGAAAAGAGCCCGGACCATAGAAAACTACTATGGCCACAAGGAAGACCAAAACGCCAACTCAGAAGAGGATGACAGTGTCATCGTGCCTACATGGGGAAGAGGGATTAGTCTCAAGCCCAAAAAGCCTTCTGGGAAGAACTCAAAAAGGGTTTTAAAAACCAAATAAGAGAGGTAGAAGAAGACTTGGGAAAAGAAGTCAGAGTTAGGCAAGAGAGAGCCAACAGCCTGGAAAAGGGAGGGCACACACTGACCAAAGGAAGCACTCCCTTCAAAGATGCCATTGGCCAAACGGGGAAAAGCCCAGCGAAGACACCAACACCTTAGAAAGTTATTGTTGTGGCTGTTCTTGAAGAGGACTGTAAATTAACCAAATGGAAAAGGAGACACAAAAGCTCACTGAAGAAAATAATTCCTTAAACATGAGAATTGGGCAAGTGGAAGCTGGTGACTTCATGAAGCATCAAAAAAATGATCAAACAAAATCAAAAAAATGAAAAAAATGAAATAAAATGTGAAATACCTCATTGGAATAACAGCTGACCTGAAAAATAGATCCAGGAGAGATAACCTAAGAATTATTGGACTACCTGAAGGCTGTGATCAAAAAAAGAGCCTGGACAGCATCTTTCAGGAAATTATCAAAGAAAACTGCCCTAATATTCTAGAACCAGAAGTTAAAAGAGTCATTGAAAGAATCCACTGATCACCTCCTGAGATCCCAAAATGAAAACTCCCAGGAATATTTCAGCCAAATTCCTGAATTCCCAAGTCAAAGTGAAAATACAGTGAGCAGCCAGAAAGAAACAATTCAAATATCAAGGAGCCAAAGTCAGGATTACACAGCACTTAGGAGCTTCTACAGTAAAGGATCGGAGGATTTGGAACATGATATTCTAGAAGGCAAAAGAATTTGGAATATAACCAAGAATCAATTACCCATCAAAATTAAGCATAATCTTTCAGGGGAAAAGATGGACATTCAGTGAAATAGGGGACTTTCAAACTTTCTTGATGGAAAGACCAGAGCTGAATAGAAAATTTGATCTTCAGATACAAAACTCAAGAGAAACATAAAATGGTAAACAGGAAAAGAAAAAAAAAACATATTATTCAATAAGGTTAAACTGTTTACATCCCTGCATAGGAAGATGATACTTATAATTCTTGAAAACTGTATCTGTTAGGGTAGTTACAAGAAGTGTGCATAGACAGAGCTTGTGGGTATCAGTTGACTTTGATGTGATAATATAAAAAAAATTGAGGGGTGACAAAAAGAATTGTACCAGGAGAAGAGGAAAGGGAGAGGCAGAATAGGGTGAGTTCCATCAAATGAAGAGGCAAAAGTCCTGTTGCAATGGAGGGAAAGAAGGGAGGCTGTGAACACTGTTTGAACCTCACTCTCGTCAGATTTGTCTTAAAGAGGGAATAACATACACACTCAGTTGGATTTATCTTACCCTATAGGGCAGTAGGAGGGGAAAGGGGAAAAGAAAGAGAGGGGTGTTGATAGAAGACAGGGAAGACTGAGGGAGGAGGTGGTAAGATGGAAAGAGGACATTGAATTTGTCGACTAAGAGATGACAGTGGTAACTTTGGAGAGAGCAGCTTCAGTGGAATGACTGAGGCCAAAAGCCACATAGTGAAGGGTTAAGAAGAGAATGAGAGATTGTAATGGAGGCGCCTATTGTAGAGGCCTTCCAAAGAGATTATCCACAAAGGGCATGGAACCTGGGCTTGACCACTTCGAACATGGAGATGCTCCTGAGAGAACTTTGGTCACGGAGCCCTTCGCATCCCCTACCATGGGGCTGGGGTAGCTTCCTTTGATTGGCTGCCAGCATCTTCAAAACAGGCAAGACCGAGCCAACGGCTCTCTCACTGCTGATCACATCAGAAGTTCTTGTCTCTTGTGTCTAGCAAAGCGAGGAACGAGAATGATGAGAGGGAAGGACTTCTTCTCCTGCTCCTGTTCTTCTACCACCTCTGAGGAATGGGCCTGGGATATTAATTTCTCTTCTGCATTATTTATCCGCCTCAGTTTTAGGGGCCTGAGACGATGCCCATGGGACAGACAGATTTTGATCCCTGGTGGCCTTGAAACCAGGCTTGCAGTCCAGATGTTGCAGCAAGTCAGCCCAGCATGGAAACCCTGAGAAGCCAGGGTGCCTGGGCCTTGAGGCCAAGGGGGATTTGGGACATGGACCTGGGACTATATCAGAACTGCTCTAAGCTCTGAACCTAATCCTCTTCCCCTCCTCAGAGACTCAGATGGTGTAAGCAGGGATAAGAATTGTACTTTCTACATGTTTGTGGAGAAAATTTGTCTATTGATGATTATGTCTTCAGAAATAGATATTTCTTGATCAAAAACAATTTGACTTCAGTAATTACTAAGTGGAAGAGGAGTACAAAAGACCCCCCTCCAACTGAGACTGCACCACTGGGGGCTGGGGACATCCACCCCTTTTAAAGCCACTGGAGAACCCTGGGAAAGAATGAAAATCCTGCCCCCCTGGTGGGCTTTGCTACAGGCAGAAAAGATACAGGACAATAGCAGAGATTAGGGAATCAAGAGAAGCTCTGTTTTTCTGGAAGGGTGAGGAGCCTTTGTCTTTGTAGGCAGTAGGGAAAGAGCTAGTAGGCAGAAAGAGATTGAAGATGAAGAATAAATCAGGAAGACTGCAGGAATGTTTTGTGGAGGAGACGGGATAGAATGGGATCTTTGGAGCAAGTAGAGGGGTTAGCCTGGGCAAGAAGGAGCACTACCTCTTCATGGGAGATGGGTGAAGAGGGAGAGGGTGGCAGAAGGCCGAGCAGTGGTAGGAGGTGAGAAAAGGGAGCCAAGAGCCATCTCATGGTGAGTGACTTCAATTTTGTTCTGTAAAGTATGAGATGAAGCGCTCGGCTGGCACAGTAGGGGGAGGGGAGCCACGGGAGGGTAATACACCATAAACCTAGGATGTCCTCGGAAGCATGGGAGCATTAATACTGTAGAGCTTCTGATTTCTAGGAACAGCTAAACCTTCTTCCACATTGCTGAAGAATTGACTGTATTGGTGTGGCAGGTGTATCTCACTCACCTTGAAAATCTCCGATTTAACTTGGATTCCATGGAGAAGGGAGGTCCAAAGTTCAAGCACCCATCCCATGCCTAGTCTAGCAACAGATCGGGCAGAGACTGGAAATCAAGTCCCAAAGAACTGAATTGAGTGGAATACATACACGCACTCTGACAACCATGAAGGACCTCACGTGCACTCCAGCCACTCCATAAATGACAAGTAATCCGACCTAACGTGTAACCAGCAGTGTAACAAAGCACATGCACTGTTGGAAGACCTGGGTTGAAATCCTGCCTCAGATATGTACTAACTGTGTTTCAGGTTCCTTATCTATAATATGGGGATGGTAGTAAAACCTCCCTCCTCACAGAGGTATTACGTGAATCAAATGAAATCTAACATGCGTAGAGGGCTTGGCAAACCGTAAGGAGCCATGTAAATGCTAGCCATCTTTATTTTTCTTTTTTTTTTTGTTCGTTTTTGGTTTTTTGGGTTTTTGGAGGGGAAGGGCAGAGCAATTGGGGTTAAGTGATTTGCCCAAAGTCACAGAGCTAGTTTTTTTGTGCCAAGTGTCTGAGGCCGGATTTGAACTCAGGTCCTCCTGACTCCAGGGCCAGTGCTCTATTCATTACACCACCTAGCCATCCCCATCTTTATTATTCTTAATATGAGGATCTGACTTATGCTTGGAGCCCTTCAATGAGGGAGAACCAAGCTACATATCTGAGGCTTGACCTCCTGTGCACAGAATGTGAGTTTCACAAAGAACAGGTGTAGTAAATAGAAAATAAGCCCATTTATCCAAATCAGTAGCAAACAAAAATCAGAGAAAGTACACAGAGGAGCAGATAAAACAGAGAGTACACAGAGTGAACGAGCTCCCCCTTGGGCTTGAGAGGGCTCCAGATCCCACTGAGAGGCTGCTGCTGGGAGCCAGGGCTGGGGACACGAGCCAGGGGCATGTCAGGGTCTTCCCTTCAGGGGCTGGGACAAGGTCTAGAGCGTTGTCTTCTATGTGGCAGCCAGAAGCCAGGACGCCAGATTTCCATCTCTCAAACTTTCACCAAGTAATTAATCTCCATCAATGAAAAAAAAAATCCCATCGCACTTGTATTTATCCTCTGAACACAGTGCCTAGCAGTTAGTAAAGGCTTGCTGACTGACTGGCAGATTTTTGGTCTGTTTTCCCAGCCTCCGCTGATGACTAGAGTCCAATCTGCCGGGGCCCGGTACCAACGCCATCACCTGACCTTTCTCCACTGCTCGGAGAGGCAGCTTTGATCCTGTATTCAGTTAGTTCTTTTTTCCGGGAGGCAGCCAGGTGGTGCCCTGGATAGAGCACTGGACCTGGAGACCAGAAGACCTGAGTTCACATTTGGCCTAAGACACGTCCCAACCACATGACCCTGGATAAGTCACTGAACTCTGGTCCCAGTTTCCTCATCTGTAAAATGCCAATTGTCATAATGCCTCCAACAGGATCACATGAAGAAACATTTATAAAGCACTTCATAGAACTCAGCGAGCTACGTAAATACTGGTGACTACGAATGACCTTCCCACTTTGCTCTCCCTCTCCAGACCAATTTCCCCACTTTAGATCCACTTTTGACATCACACCCCTGCAGTTCCATCCATCTCCACGCCCATTAACCCCTAGGCTTGCTTCACGGTTCACAGAGGAACCTGAGCTTCCCCAGACCCCAATCTTCAGCCTGCATCCTCAGTCCAACCTCTGTCCCCCAGCCACTGTGGTCCCCTCCTCCAGGCTTAGCACCCCTTACTGCCATTCTAGGAAGGAGGGACAGCTTGAGGCGTGATTTCCAAGCTGTCCTCCCCCTGCCCCCTTTCAGTGGTTCCTCTCCACTGCTCCTGGTTGACCCAGTTCCCCGTCTGCTGCTCAAACCCCCCACTACGACATTCCTCCAACACGAGACTCACTCCAGGTTCCAAAATTAGGTTTTCCCTCTCCCCAGTCCTTCCAAGTCCAATGATCTCCACCAGGTGGGAGAAAGAAAACATTCTCATTAAAGCTCTGTGAGGTGCAGCGTCCAGAGTGAGGAAGCGTGGTGGGCTGAGCCTGTAACACCACCATGGGTCTCAGATGGAGTGGAAGGAATAAACCAACCTGATCAAGAAGCAGGAACAAGCAGGTAAAAATATCTCAGCGTGGATAGGGGAGGCAGCAGCACTTCATCTGAAAAAGATCTGGGGGTCGTAGCAAACCAAAAGCTTACTTCACAGGAGTCAACAGTGTGATATGGCAGCCTTCAGAAGACTTGCCCAGAGTCCCGCAGGACGGGATTTGAACCCAGGCCTCTCCTGACTTGAAGGTCACCAGTCTTTCTACTCCCCTGAAGCTCAAGCCACCCTGGCGCAGCACAATGAAGTCAGTGGGGGCTGCTTGGCTAGGGGGCATGGAAGAGCTCCCCTGAGTTGTTTGAGGCTCTCTTACTTAAGGGCCCTTCTCCCTCTGCTGCTTGGGAGCCTCTCAGACCCAGACCTAGGGAGGGCAGACACAGCCAGGTCTGCTCCCTAGAAACAGATGACAGGGAAACCAGCCAGACTTCAGTCACTAATTTTTCTCCTGAAGTGGCTTCTCAGTTAGTCGGTCAACATTTAGGAGCCTACTGTGTGCCAGGCAGGAGAAAAAACCACCGAGGAAGGTGGAAGGCTTGACAATGGTGACCAGAAGCTCCCATGATGCCCTGCAGAGCCTGCCGGGGGCGGGGGAGGCAGTTGGCCTCTCTGTCATCCCTCCTCTCTGCCTCCTCCCCAAATCAGTCTGTAGATGGTCCTCATCTAATGTCCTACATATCTGTTACTGTCACCAGCAAAACGTAAGCTCCTAGAGGGCAGGGGAAGTTTGGAGTTTGGCACAGTGCCTACCGCGTTGGAGGGGGCCTCAGAAATGAGGAGCAGCCAATTACCCCACCAGGCCCGAAGAAATGCCTGTTTCCTGGGGCTGTTCTGGATGGGGAGGGTCCCCCTGAGATCAGAGCCTTGTGGCCATCCAGGGAGAAAGGTCAAAGCTAAGGGCAGGATGAGCAGAATCTGCAGGAACTCTGGGGGGGCTGAATGGTAACGGTCTCAAGGCTACATCCCAGGGCCGGGCAGACCACCCAAAAAGGGCAGCTGCCCTCTGAGCTAGACTAGGGAAACGTAATTGCGTTCTTTTAAAAGGCTGCATAAGCTCCTGGCTGATTCTGTTTGAAGCTTTTGTTGGCAGAAATCCGAGATAGTCTGGATAACTCACTCATTAGCCTGTCACTCACGAGGGGCAGAGATCACTGCCAGCTACTGCCGGGGGCCGCTTTGGCCCCAATCCCACTTCACGCTCCCTGGTAAAGGGGAGTTAAATGGCGAGCCCGAGTGAACCTGAATTAACATTCCCATTAATACATGCACACACACACACACACACACACACACACACACTCATACACACAGATTCTTTACCCTTGGTCCAGGCTAGCCCTGGGTTCCAAAGACCAGAATTCTCTCAGCAGCACAGTCCTTCCTTTCCATATCTAGCGCTTCAAGAGCTCAAGCTCCCTCCCACTTTCCGGGAAATACTTTGTCCTCAGGGTCAGTACAGACGGGCTCTGTCTGTGCCTTCAGATCCCTCCCAGAGATGCCAGCTGGAAGGGGGTGAGGGTAGGGAAATGCCAGTCATCTTGGCCACACGCTGCTGAGTCGCTGCCCCAGCCCTAACCCAAGGAGCCCCAGAAGGGATCAGAAGAGACAAAATCAGGCTTGTGACTCACAGAAGAAACAAAGCAGTTGAGTCCAGCAGAGGCAGCCCATCTCCCAACAGGAGGGGAAGAAGGGAAGAAAGCTGGGGTTGAGGACAGAGGCGGCATGCTGTGCAGCTGCTCTGGAGAGCTGGAGTTGGGACATGACACGAGCAGTACTCCAGACCTGTCTAGAATGTTCAGACTCACTTATTCCCATTATGAGATTCTTCACTGGGCTCCAGCCTCTTCCCTCTCTGGCCTATCCTCCACAGAGCTGGTAAATTGATATTCCTCCAATCCAGACCTGATCATGGCCCTCCCATTCTTAAATATCTTTAAGGACTCCTTGTCTCTAGGATAAAAAATCAAAATCTTCAGCTTAGCGTATAAGAAAAACCCTCAGAAATCTAGCTCTTCCCTGCCTTCCCAGTGTGGTTTTCTATTCCTCCCCATGGTGCAGAGAACCTGCCTGCCAGATACTGGCTCTGTGACCCAGGGCAGCTCACTTCCCCTTTCCTTGCCCCAGACCAGAGGGGTCAGATGCACACCCTCTTGAGAACTGTCAGAACCAGATTAAGATATCCTTGGGGAATACTAAACAAAAGAAACAAAAATGAAGCAGAACACAGATAATGCTGGTATATGGTTTTCTAGCCAATATGCCCACCGGCAGATTTCGATGTCCAGCTTTCCTTTCCTTCTGTTTGATCCCAAGGTCAAACCCCAAAGGCTGCTCCCAAGACTGTAAGTAAAGAGAAGGTTGGGACCTTCGCTGGTAAAGGGAGCTTCCTCACCCGGGAAGTCTCTGTACCAGGGAGAGCCCCTGTCCCTTTCCCTGGCTCCTCTACAAATGTTCTCCTCTAAGCAAACAGACCAGCTAACTCCTCCTTACACAAGCTCGTCTGGAACGTGTCCTGTCCCAGGCTACACCCTTCAGAAGTCTGCGCTTCTTCCAGAGCATATCTCAGGCATTTACATCCACCCCTGACTTCCTCCAGGCAGCTCAGAGAGCAGAAAGCTCGGCCTGGAGTCAGACAGACCTGAAATCGAGGAAGGCCTTAAACTAAGGCTTAGAGTCTAAGGCTTAAACGCTCACGACTTGGGCAGGTGGCCCTGAGCTTCACTTCATTCCTGCTTGCCTCAGTTTCCTCAATTGCTAAGTGGGGATGATAACATCACCTGCCTCCCAGGGTGGAATCAGATGAGATCATATTTGTAAAAAAAAAAACAAAAACAAACCTGTTATGGGGTGGCTAGATGGTAAAGTGAATAGAGCACTGGCCCTGGAGTCAGGAGGACCTGAGTTCAAATCCAGCCTCAGACACTTAACACTTACTAGCCGTGTGACCTTGGGCAAGTCACTTAACCCCAACTGCCCTGCCTTCCCCCCTCCAAAAAAGCAATAAAAATTAAAAATTTTTAAAATAAAATAAAACAAAGCTCTTATCACAGAGCTGGACATCCCTGTGAAGTGGCTGGATGTACGACTTTACATTCATCTCTGTTGAATATAGTCTCACAGGATTCCTCCCAGTGTGGTATGGGTCCTGGCTCTGTCCTCCACTACCTCTGCTCTCCTCCCAGCTGGGTGCCATTTGCAGACTGGATGAACTTATTATCTGTGCCTTTAGACAAGTTTTGGATTAAAGGGCTAAGCAGCCCAGGGCCCACTGTGGATCCCTGAGGCCCTCCCCTGGAGACCTCCCGGTCCATTGACAATGAGCCGCTGGCAAGGCTGCTGTGACAGGCTGAGACGTTTGAGCAAAAGCTCAGTTCAAGCCTGGGCAGGTTCTCTCCACAGCACTGCCCCTTCCCTGGCAAAAAAGGAAAGGGGCTTTGTCTTAGAGCCATCCTTGGCTCCTACTGATCACTGGTTCTCTTTCCAGACCTTTATCCACCCACCATCTCTCAACCGGCAGGTTCAGGATATTTCCAGGAATTTAAGTCACGCTGACCTCCTGTTTTGGGAAATCAGGACTTTGGCCCTTCCCCAGTCCTGTCTTGCCTCTTCCATTTTTCATGAGCTTTCATTGACCCTGGCTGAGAAGGAGTTTGAGCCTTATAAACGTCCTCTCAGCTGCACTTAGTCCCCGGAGCCTGAGCCTGAGCCGACAGGTCATTTGTGTAAGGATTATTCAGGCCAGGCTGGTCATGAAAAAGAGCCCCTCCCCCCCCCCACCTTTGCGGTGTCTCCCTCTATAGAACTGATGCTCCTGAGAAGGAGGCCAACTGTGCTGGTCTCTGAAGCCCCAGGGCCCCATTGAGATCTGCGCACAGTAGGTGCTTAGCAAGGGTTTCTGATTGACCGATTGACCCTCTGCTCCCAAACAGGTCCTTTTCCTCAGGATGAAGGAGAGTCCATCATCGGACATTCATTCCTTTGGATCACAAAGGCTTTTGCTTTTTCGAGGCTCCCAGTCAAAAGACAAATCCCCCAGAAGAGGTGAACACCTAGAACCGCTCCTAGTGCCTGAAAAAACGGCCTGGCGATCCCCATGTTGGGGTTGGGAGGACAGAGAGGGAGTGACTCAGGGAGAGAGTGAAGGGTGCTGGCTGCCGTTAAGGGGGAGCTGCTGACTAGCCACAGAGGCACCCAAAGAGAGTCAGAGGATTCCACAGTGCTGATGGCATCCTGCCATGTGAACGGAGGGCCAGTGTGTGTTCCAGTCGCTGGGTAGCTATCAAGGGAACAGTCCCACAGTCCTCTGCCCCGACCAGACCACATTTGTACTAGTGGCCTTGCACAACTCAGGATACTCCATTTTAGGAAGCACATTAGTAAACTGGAAAGCAGGGTGATCCATGAAAGAGAAGCCTGGGAGGAAGGAGGGAGAGGGCAGAGACAGGGGACCCCGTAGCTCAGGGGGATGATGCCACCCACCTTCCAGAGTCATTGTCACCCTCAGATGAGGTGATCAATCAAATGGCATCAATTAAGCATCTATTCCGAACCAGGACTTTCTATAAACATGGTGAAACAGGCCCTGCTGTCAAGAGGCTTCTATTCTATGAAGAAACAACACGCACACAGGCTGGTCGATACAGCCAGTCTACGAGAGGGTGTCAGCACAGTCCTGAGAAGGGGAGGCATGCAGGCGGGTGGGAGGAGGGGCTGTGGCGGCTGAAGGAAACGGGGGATTTCAGGTGGCCGAGGTGAGGAAGGGGGCTGCTTGGTCAAGGGGGTGGGGCAGGGCGGCTGGGGCAGCTCTGATGATTATGGAAGTGTTTGAAGGACTGGGCTAGGAAGAGGGCTCAGTCTTGCTGGGCTTGACCCCAGAGGGAAGGGCTAAGAGTAATGGGGGGCCATGGTGGAGGCAGGCTCCCTCTCCCTGCAAGGAAGGAAGACTTCCTAATGATGACAGCTGCCCCACCACGGGAGGAGCTGCCTCCAGAGACAGGTGGCTCCCACCAGGAGAAGCAGGAGAAATCTTTGTCTGGGATGTTGCCGAAGACATTTTTGTTCAGTTTTGACAGGATTAGTTGCCACTGGGGTCCTTAATAAAAGACCACGCATGAGGCACTTTCCCTGAGGAGCTAAGTCTGGCTTCCTGCCAACAAGCCTCTCTCCACTCTCCATCAGTGGTTCTGTGAGGCTCAGAGGAGGTTCTACCTGTAAAGGGCCCATCACAGTGCCTGGCACATAGGAGGTGTCGGGGCCAGGCGGCCTTCAGTCTGCAAGCAGGGTCCCAACCCAGGAGGGATCTTCTCACTGCCTTTCCCTCAGTGGGATTGCTCTCATCTCCATTCTCTCCGCTCACGCTCACATGAGACATCTCCTCACCCCCCACCCCAGGGGCAGTGTCCTTGGGTGTGAGCCTAAATTCTCACAATGGCCCCTGTTGCTGAGGTACATCCCTAGCATTTTCTGCTGAAGGCTGGGCTTATCTTGGGGTGTAGGTAGCAATCCCCACACACATCATGGTCTCCCAAAGGGATTTTCAAAACTGCCCGGGATGAGGGCAGAGGCCAGACCACAGTGCTGACGTGGTCCCCCAAAGACCCAGAAGGCGACCTCCAGGCCTTACCCAAGGCTTCCTTTGTTCAGTTTTCTCTTTCTTCCCAGGGAAACCCGCCCCCTCTGCAGATAAGGAGATTAAGTCTTAAAGAGAAAGACAGGATTTATTCGAGGTCTCTCACTAATTAGAAAGAGGGTCAGGGAAACCCGGGCTCAACCTTTGGTACTCACTGGTCACGTGACTTGGCAGCCAGGGGCACCACAGTGCACAGAGCTCCAGGACCCAATTCCAGAAGACCAAGCTTCCTGAGTTCAAATCTGGCCTCAGACACTTGCTAGCTGGGTGACCCTGGACAAGTCACTGTTTGCCGCAGTTTCCATCTCCTGGAACGGCTGTAAAGCCCACGAGCTAATCCGTGGAGGGCACTGCAAACATCAAAGCTCTGGCTGAAGGCCAGCTCTCCTCTTCATCATTAGGCACCTGTCAGGCGGTGAGAGGCAAAGCTTCTACCAAAACTCAGGGGGTGGCACTCCAGGTCCAGGAGAGATCTCCGTGAGAATCCAAGCACTCGAGAGAAACCTTTTCCAGCTTAGCAGGCCACCTCCAGGTGAAGAAATGCAGCTAACAGAGGGCTCGATTTGAAGCCAAGGAACCTGGATTCAAAGCCTATCTTTGTCTGACCTGTGTGGACCTGTTAAATGAGGGAAGGGCCAAAGGTCCCTTCCAGCTCACACTCAAAGGTCCTGTGGCCAGGCGCTAATCAGTGGCCTCAGCCTCCTACCAGATGTTGCACCTCCTGACTCAGAGCATGGCATGCTCCTCACCTCTGCCTCCTGGCTTTCCTGGCTTCCCCAAGAAGCCCTTCCCAGTGCTCAGTCTCAGTGCTCCTTCCAAGACCATCCCAGCTCAGCTGTCTGGAGCTTGCTTTGTGGATTGGTCTGTGTGTTGTCCTCCCCCTGCCCCTTGGACACTGAGCTCCTTGAGAACAGGGATTGTCTTTTGCCTGCTTTGTATCCCCAGGATTCAGCGCATCAGGCACACAGCAGACACTAGATAAGCCCTTTTTGGCTTGATCTTGTGTTAGTTAAGAATTTGGCTGAGATGAAAACCTGGCTGTCACACCCTTCTCTTCAGAAGCCTAACTCAGCCCTGGTTTGGATGGCTCCCTCCAAGGCAGGGAAGCGTCCAGGTGGGCCCAGCGTGCCTCTTCTGCTGTGCCTTGCCCTCCCTCTAGCACCCTGGGGTCCGTGGGGTTTGCCAACCTAACAGCACCACTGCCTCTCTTAATGAGACCTTGCTCAAGATGAAGGGTGTCAAGCTATGGAGCTTTCCCCCATCACCTTGCACAAGAGCCCTCTTTTCTCCAGGGATTCTCCAGGGACTCACACTTTACAAAGCACTTCCCCCCCCCCCACA
>CM053591.1:201081395-201097759 GCA_028646515.1 Pseudochirops corinnae | reverse complement strand
AACTGAGGCAAAATGACATGTCCAGGGTAATGGAAACTAAGTGTTAGAATGAGGACTCAAAGTCAAGTCACAATCCCCATTCAATGCTTCAAACTGTTGGGTTCCTCTCCCCTGGTAGCTACCTACCAGCCTGATAAGAAATCATGAAGAGGAGGTCCACAGAGGCACCGAGACCTCAACTCATGATTTGTTTCTTAAGGTTTGAGGGGTTTGGGGTTTTTTCATTTTGGTGGGTACAGGTCTGAGTAGGGTTTGTTGAAGTAATGGGGGGAAAAGGCTGGGCCTGGGCCACTATGATGGGCATAGTGATGGCTGAGGAGGGAAGACTTTAGCAGGGAGGGCAGTCTGCAAAAGGCTAGGAGGGAAGGGAAGAGCTGAGGGACCTCTTTGGGGAGGACTTCGTGGGGGGCAAGGGCCACCTCAGCCACAGCCACAAATGCGTCACCGTGGCCAAAACAAGGCTCTGGAGCTCCAGGTCTCCCCACTTAGGCCTTCATCACATGCAAAGTGGAGATGGAGTCATTGTGGGAAAGGGGGGGGGGGGAACTTTGATTGAGAAACTGGATGGAGTCATGTCTCTTTAAGAGGCCAAGGCAAGGTTACCAGATCCATACCTCTCCATGTATAAAAAGCTCTTAACATAAGCCCTTCTAGGCTGCATTTGCAGCCTGGAACACCCTGCTTAACAAACCCTTCAGGTACAGTGCAAGAGCCCCTGCCAGGCCCCAGGCCCTGTCAGTGCAAATGCCCACAGCCTTTTACAAGGAAAGCCATTCACTCCTGATACTCCAGCAATTGCCTGGGATTGTCTCCTCTAGCACCAGGCACAATTCCAGGGGCAAGGCTCTTTCTTGCCTTTGCCCAAACAGGGCCCTAAAGAAACTCACCCATTCCTGGCGGGAGGAGGGGCGGGATCCCTGACTTTGTGACCATGTGGTCATTCTCATTGGTTTCAAGTTGTGGTAGAAGGTAGGGATAGGCTGACAGCTCTGTAAATGTGATGCTGTGACTTACCCTATCCAAATGGCCTGGAAAGCTGGATGTTTCTGGGGGCTATGTGGGCCAGGAATTGTCATAATGCCATCGAGGCACCAGGCTAGCCTCCACTCTAGGCTGCTGCAGCACAGAACTCCAGACAGTGCTCAGGGGCTCTGCCTGCAGGAGCCAGGGAGAGACTCCGGAAAGGCCAGCAGTGGGGCAGAGGGACATTTGGCCAGGGAAGCCCCACTACGGCCATCCTGAGTGGCCCCCAAAAGAGCCCAGGTAAGAGCTTCAGTCGTCCCTTTGGTCCTCCTTTTCTTCAACTTTTTTTTCTCTAAAACCTCTCTTGTGACTCAGCAATGTTGTCCCTGAAGGCCAGGGATGGCAGATGGACTGAGCAGCCCACCCTCAGATTTCTCCACGGCGGGGTTTCTTACCTGGGGACAGGAGAAGTGTTCATAGACTTGGTTAAAGTCAATAGAGAGATAAAGATAGAGATATAAGTCTATTTCCTCTGTAATACTAGATTTTTTTTCAGTTAAAAACATTATTTGAAAAGGGTCCTGAGGCTTCCCCAGACTGCCAAGGGGTCAGTTAAGAGGACCCAGGCAGGAAACAGAGAGGCTTTGGCCAAGACTCTTCAGCTCTTCCTTCCCAGTGACTACCACCACTCAAGTGAATGCATTTTGCAGGTATGGGTGTGCACATACACACACACACACACACACACACACACGCTCAGTTTCTATGTGATATAAGAATTAGGTGGCATAACAGAAGGAGCAGGAAGATCTGAGTTCAAATTCATCTTCAGACACTTATGAGCTATGAGATCCTAGACAAGTCACTTGACCACTGTCTGCCTCAGTTCCCTCATCTGTCAATTAGGGATAATAATAGTCCCTGACTCTCAGGGATCTTATAAAGCTCAAATAAGAAACCATAGGTAAAGTGCTTTGTAAACCTCAAAGTGCTAGATAAATGCTGGCTCTTAGAACAAAAACAGCCGTCAGAATGTACTCATTAAGTACCTGCCTCCTGTGTCAGGCACTGTGCCTGAAAGAAGTTTGGGAAGCCTGGCTGCAGTCAGAGACCCTCTCCTACCCCTTTCAGTAAGTAAGATGAGATGTGCAGGGGCCGGCCAGCCAGCCCACCTGGATGCCTCCCTCCGGCCTCTCAGACTCAACGTGCCCAAAAAGAAAGGGGCTGCATGCCCTCTTTTCTTCCAAGTTCTCAGTTTGGGCTAAAGGGCGCGGCTGCTGCCATTCATTCAGGGACCCAGGTTGGCGAACTCAAGGGCATCCTCAGTACTGCCTTCTTTTGGACTCCAGTGATTCAATTGTCAGTCTTTGTCTGAACCACTTCCCCGTCTCTCATAAATGTCTTTTTCCTTCTCACATGGGGCCATAGGACTTCTCTGGGCTCCCCATCACACCTCCCTTCTCAGGAAACTCAGTCTTGGGAAATTTCATTATGCTGAAGGTTGAATCTGCCTGATGCTCAGATCCCATCCATCGGCTCTGCTCCCCCATGGACCCTTTGACTGGAAGGGTGGGACCATGGGCTCTTGAGCCTTTAGCTAAGGAGTGGGCTCAGCACAAACATCTTTCCATTTCCCAGCAGTTCCACTGCTTTGGGATATCTCTGGACTTCCTCATCCCTTCTCTTCTCCTTCCCTTCCCCAGGTGTGTGTGTGTGTGTGTGTCTGTCTGTCTGTCTGTGTGTCTGTGTATGTGTGTGAGTATGTGTTGTCTTTCCTCATTATACTGTAAGCTCCTTGAGGACAGGGTCTTTCCTTTTTCACTTGTATCTCCAGCACTTAGCAGAGTTCAGGGTACACAACAGGCACATAATAAATGTTTTGCCTGGCTGAGCCCAGTTCAGTCCCTTGCCTGAACTGTTTGCAATGGCTTCCTAATGGGGCTCCTGGCTTCCTGCCCTTCCCCCTCTCCACTCCATCCTCCACTCAGCTGCCAAAGTAAACTTCCTAATGCACAAGGCTGACTGTGTCACTTCCCTGCTCAGGAAACTACAGTGGCTCCCTTCTGCATGTTGGCTAAAATGCCAGCTCCTTGGTGCAATGAGTTCTGCACAATCTGGTTCCAACCTAGTTTACCAAGTTTATTTCATGTTAGTGCCCTTCATGTACTTGACATTCCTGTCAAACTAGCCTTCCCGTGGTTCCCAAAACTTAACATTTCATCTCTTGCCTCCAAACTTGTGCATAGGCTATGCCTTCCGCCTGGTATGCCCTCCTTCCTCTACCTCTTAGAATCCTCAGCTTCCCTCCAGTCTTCGCTCCCCTGTCACTTCATCTTTTCCTAACACCCCTGGCTATGTCCTCTCTTCCTCTTCAAGTGATCTTGGTTTTACTTCTCTGCAATCCTGTCTCTCAGTAGAATGGGAATTCTTTGTGAACAGAGCTGGAGATTTTGTGTCTGTCACAGGGTTAAAACTTCAGTATTTAGTAACGTCACTAATGTTCTCATTTGTCTAAAGTCTAGTTCTTCACTTACTAGCAAGAGGCTACCGGGACATTCTTTTGAGCAAAGGAGAAGATGCAATCTAATTATTAGCCTCAGGCATCACCTCCCTTCCCCACCACACACACACACACAC
The DNA here is from genome assembly GCA_028646515.1 of Pseudochirops corinnae. Taxonomy (NCBI): domain Eukaryota; kingdom Metazoa; phylum Chordata; class Mammalia; order Diprotodontia; family Pseudocheiridae; genus Pseudochirops; species Pseudochirops corinnae. The sequence goes on along the minus strand of CM053591.1, from coordinate 201,094,159 downwards.
ACACACACACACACACACACACGAAACCAAGACTTGACACCTTAGTCCTTTTAGCCCCAAAGCCCAGGAGCAGAAACAGAGGGGAGGGAGGACAGGGAAAGGAAGGGAAGGGGAAGGGGAAGGGGAAGAGGAAGGGGAAGGGGAAGGGAAGGGAAGGGAAGGGAAGGGAAGGGAAGGGAAGGGAAGGGAAGGGAAGGGAAGGGAAGGGAAGAGGAAAGGAGAAGGGAAGGGGAAAGGGAAGCATTTACCCATAAGGTCCAAGAAGAATGGAAAGGCACTAAGATAATGCTCTTTGAGAAGATTGAGAGAGAAGTGTGTCTAAGTCTTGCTTTAGCTGTTCTGCTTACTTGGCACCCCTTTCCTCAGGATTTTATCTCATCTCTTTTCCAGGGAAACATGTGAAACCCCCTAAGGCTGCCAGATCCCTGAGCTGAGCCCATGGTTCTTGGACACCAGAGCCTGGAGTGTGTCCTGTCCTTTCGCCAACAGTAACCAGGTGTGAATCATGTTGCTTCATCCTCCAATTCCAGAGGTCCCTTTAGACAACACCCCTCTGTGGTCTGCAGGTGTGAGTTATAAGGGAGGAAAGACCCCATGCAGCATGGAGGCCATCTCCCCCTCTGCTCTGGGACCCTGGGAATGGGCATTTTCAGAATATACTTGGCACAGTCATTCCCTGAGTCCTTCCTGAGCCCCAAGGCACATCAGGCTGGAGAATGTGCCTTCAGAGCAGGAGGGGGGCAAACCTGAGGCCCCAGATAAAAAGGAGAAGAAAGAGGAGAAAAAACAGCCACAGAAGATCCAGCTTGGATAGTGTCTTATTACAACACCCAGCTGAGCTGCTGTAGTCAAAAGGGACATCTGTTGGGAGTTTACAAGAGAAACAAACATGCAGAAAGCCTGACAAACTTTTTAAAAAGCAACATCCAGCAAACCTCCCAGTAACCCCTTCTTCACATCAGCAGCCTTGTCAGAGGGTGAGCATTTTCTGACTGCTGAGTCCTTGAAAGGGTTGTGGCTTTCCTGAGCTGCTTGCACCCTCCTATGATGCACTATGAAACCTGAAATGTGCCTCAGTTTCCCTCTCTGTCCCTACCCACCCTGGTAGCCAAGTGCCTATCCTTAGACGATTCCTCTGAATCTAAGGTGTCTATCTCTCCACTTAGCAAAGGGGGAGGAGTCAGCCTCTCTATTTAAAAGCAGCAGCACTGGCCAAATAACCTTGAAAGCTTCTGGGGGGGTGGGGAGGGAGGAGAAAGAAATAAACCAAACTCGATGCACAGTCTCCAAAGGAAAACCATTGTAGAAGCTTGGAAGGAGGGGATACAGGTGGCAAGGTCCTTGTCTGGGAGAAGGCTCAGCCAGCCCCAGGCCTTGGGCTGGATTCTCTCCTGGCAGCCACCTCCATGGAAGCCCCCTGGCTGGCGCAGGAGGGCCCCCAAGCACCACCACCAGAGGCCAGCACATTCCACTTCCTGGTCACCCCCCCAGCAGGGGAGCAGGCAGTCCTCCCTTAAGTTAGCCTCTTTATTATCTCCACTTATGTGCAAACAAAATCAGAACATTGCTGTTCTTAAAAAATAACCAAGTGTTTGAATCAGTTTTCTGTCTGGACAAGGGAATCACTTTTTTAGAGTTTCCTTTTGCACAGCAAAAGATTATAAACATGTAGATCTGAGAACACGGCTATGTACAAAAGAGATGTCTGCAAAAATACTTCACAACAGTGCAAAAATAGTCTACAGGAGACCATGACATGAGGTCTTTCTGGGGACGAGGATTTCTCTTCTTTTCTTGTTTTAAAGGAAAATTCCCTATTAGATATTGGATTACTGTACTGTAAACAAAACGCAACTTTTTTTCCTTTCATCTCCCCCAAGACAGTTATTTAAGGAATTTGGCAGATTTTCAAGGGTCTGAGTCTGAGGTAAACAACCCAAGCTCATGCACCAAAGAGAATGTGGGGGAGGGGGAGAGACCCAAGATCTTGGCGGGCGCGCGCACACACACACACACACACACCCCAGGTTCACTTTAGGAGATGGAAACAGACGTGAAAATGACCCGAAAACTCCTGGCCCTTACATTACTGGCTGGGTAAAGGAAGTTAACCCCTCCTATGTCGGTTCCCCAGTTACCGTGAAAAACAGGAAATTCTCAGTCATCCGGAGATGACAGAAGCCTTCTCTAAAACAATTGTATGTTTTCTCTTCCCCCTCCCATGCCTGACTGCCTTCTCTTTGAGCTTCCAAATTCTGCCCATGTCTGTGTGTCTGTCTGTCTATGTATGTACCTGTGCGTCTGTGTGTATCTATGTATCTGTCTGTGTTGCTGCTGCTGGGACATGACAAGGACAAGAAGATGGAGGCTAGCCAGTCAGGACCGGAGCAGTGACAGGCAGACACAGAGAGATAGGCAGGCAGGTAGATAGGCAGGATTGTTTACAGAGTGAAAGGCACAATCATCTCTCTCTCTCTCTCTCTCTCTCTCTCTCTCACACACACACACACACACACACACACACACACACACTCTCCTTCCCTCTCCCCCCTCACAAACAAGAAGCAGCCCGAGGAAGTTGGCGGGTCCCTGACCCAGCTCACAGCCAGGCCTCCCAGCGCGTTCTCCCACCACGTACAGCGCCGTGAGGGAGAACCAACTGAACAGGGCTTTCCGCCCAGCGGGGCCAGCACCACTTCGTTTCCAGAAAGAGGAGGCCAACGCCTAGGCGTCCGTTGGCGGCTGACGCTTGCTAGCTCTCCTAGCCACTGCCGCCCAGGACTCAAAGAGTGCTGGTGGGAAGGGGCTGGGAGGCGCCCAGGGCCGTGCACAGTGCACTACCAACTCGACGGGGCGTGCACAGTGGGAAGCAGGAGCAGCGGCCAGCAGCATCAGCGGCCGACAGGGGGGGGGGGAGGGGAAGCAGCAGCGGCGGCGGCAGGGGAGCGGGGTGGGGAGAGGCGACCGCAGTCCAAGGTCGCCCCAAACAGCAGCCTAGATCGAGCTTAGCCTGGGCCGGGCTCCGGCCCGGCCTCATCCAATCCGTTGGCAAGCCCCGGCGAGCCCCCCGCGTCCTGGCAGCTGCTCTCTATGGAGCTCTCACTGCCGGTGCTCTCGCCCGACAGCAACCGGGTGACACGCAGGTCGGCCCTCAGGCTCTGCACGTCGTTACCGATGCTGAGCTCGCCGAGGTCGCTAATGAGCCGGGAGAGCCCGCGCTTCCCGTCAGCCGAGCCGGCTAGCAGCAGTGCGCCCGGGCGCCGCGGGTCCAATGTGTCCAGGAGGTCTCCACATTCCGAGGGCGAGGCCCCGAGGTGATGCTGCAGCTGCGCCTCCCTGTCCATCTCCACGTCCTCGCCCTCGCCGTCCAGAGTCAGATCCAAGTCCAGGGCCAGGTCGTCCTCGTCCTCGCCGTCGTGGGGGTGGCCGGGGTCCTCGTTCGCGTCGCCGAGGAGATGCACGCACTGCTGCTGCTGCTCCTGCTCCTGCTGCTGCTCCTGCTGCTCGCCCAGCAAGTCCTCGGTGATGGAGCCCAGCTTGGGCGCGCTGCGGCTGCGCTCGACGGGCGGCTTGTAGCAGCTGGGCCCGTGCAGCAAGAGCTTTCGAAGGGGCACTAGCGGGATGCTCTGCTCGCCCACCAGCTGCTGCTGCTGGTGGCGCGCGTCGTCGCGCCGCTTGAGTCTCTTGAACTCAGCCAGGGCCGTGGCCGACGTCTGATAGAGCAGAAGCGCCATGGCCTTGGCCTTCTCGGCCTTGGACACGAGCACGGCGTGGCAGCGCAGCATGACGGCTTTGTGCCTCAGCTCGTGCCGGTAGATCCAGGCGAAGACCTTGGGCAGGCGCGGGTCGGCCACACAGTAGGTGACGCGGTGCAGCAGGTAGAGGTGACCCGGCCGCTTGAGCGCCTGGTCGTCGGCGTGCACCATGCGTATGCCCTGCGCGCTGATGGTCAGCTTCATCTTGGTGCCGTGTTTGCCTGCCTCGCTCTTGCCCCAGATCTTCCCCACCGCCAGGTCGGTGCAGCCCTCTCCCCGGGACTGAATGGTGGTGGCGTTGCCCAGGTACAGCACAGTGTACGTGGGGTCCTCGCTGGTGATCTTGACCTTTTTCCGCTTCGACTTGAACATGCTGCCCACCCGGGTGAGGGCGCTCTCCGGGCACGCCTTGGCCAGCGAAGTGAGCGCCGAGTAGTTGAGGCTCACCGCATAGCCCTTGGTCTTAGCTGCTTGTTTGGGGTCCTCCTCGATCAGCTCGAATTTGTTTCTCTTCCACGGCAGCATCTCCCCGCTCTCCACAGCTGGGGTCCGAAAGGCAGGCGGACTGGCAGAGGAGGCAGGCGGGCCAGGGGGCAGAAGGCGAGCTGAGCTTGCCCTCCCTCCGAGGGAGGGATGGGAAGGACGCTGGCGGCCTGGCCCCTCTTTACTGCATCTTGGCCCTCAGGAACAAAAGAGGGCCCCGGGCTGCGGGGACCGGGCTCCGCGCGGTTCCTGTTGGCTCGCCGGACAGGAGGGAGGCATGATGTTTCTGCCCACCCTGGCTGCCCTGGCGGAGTGGGGCGGAGGGGCGCTGGGCTGCAGGCTCTCGGCTCGGCACTGCTTCACTCTGCGGGGCTCAGCTCCGCTCTACTCTGAGCCTAGCTCAGCTGGGCTGCGCTCTCCTCCAGGGTTCGGCTACGCTTTCCTCCAGCGCTGGACTGGACTGCGCTTTCCTCCGGGGCTCTCCGCTGTCCTCCCCTCAGGGGCTGGGCTGAACTGGACTGGGCTGCTCTCCCCTCCAGGGCTGGACTGGGCTGCTCTCCCCTCCGGGGCTGGGCTGGGCTGCTCTCCCCTCTGGAGCTCCGCGGGTCCCCAGCTGCGGTGCCACAGAGCCTCTCCTCCCTGCCCTCCCGGCCGCCTCCCTCCCCAGCTCTGCTGCGCCGCTCCCGGCTCCGGCTCCGGCTCCTGCTCCTGCTCCTGATCGGCTCTGACCTCCTGCGCTCCCCCCGCTCACCTCACATCCTTGCGGCCGGGGAGGAGGATCGGCGGTAAATATAGGCTGGCGCGAACCATTGCGCGGCGAGGACAGGGGTGGCCGCGGAAGGAGCCCAGCCCGCCGCCCGCCGCTGTATCAGTTTCAGTCCCGGGCGCCAGCCCTAGTGGTTTCTGGTCTCTTAAAGGGACCTCGCCCGAGCATTTCAGCAGCGGAGGAGAGGACGCGAGAAGCCGGCACTGGCCGAGGCCCGAGCCCCATCCCAGGCCCCCCAACAGTCGGAGCCCCGGCTCGGCTAACACGGAAATGCCCCAGAAGGGGGAGCGGGAGAGCTGCCCTCCGGCCATCTGGATTCGACACTGGCCAAATGTAAACAGTCATGGGGCTGAGGGATGGTCTTCTGGCCAAATCTTGTCCATGTGGCGGAGCTGCACTTGGGAGGAGGAGGAGGAGGAGGAGGAGGAGGAGGAGGGACGTGACAGCCGCGGCCCAGTCCCTAACCCGAGCGTCGGTCACGATCTTGCCACTAATTTCGACCCGAAAATGAGGGAAACGTAAAAGGCCGTGGGATGATGTACTCTGGAGGCGACAGGTCGAACGGATGAACAATTCTGTTGGAATCACTTAACGGCCCCAGGCTATTGTACCCAACCCTGAGCTCTAACCCTTTCCCTCGTTTACACCAGCTGTAAACCTCTGTGTGGCCCGTTGCAGAAGCCGGGGAGAGCTGAATGCGACGCCTCAGACACCAGCCGCCTGACTCTGGGCAAGCTTTAGGTTCGCGGCTCTTCCTCAGGCACTGCTTTCTCCAGGAAGCCTTCCCTGATTCTTCCGAACCTAAGGGCCCCCTCTCCCCGCTTCCTGCTGAGCTGCGCTATATATTGTTCTGAATATCCTTATACTGGGTCTTCTTGTGTCCCCCGTAGGAAGGAAATTCCTTGAGGGCTGGGGCCGATTCCTTTTTGTCTTTATGTCTTTAGGGCCCAGCACACAGTAGGCCCTTAACCAATGCTTGTTTATTCATTGATTGCTAGCTCACGGGGAAGAGAGAAGAAATGAGATAAAGGCACACCACAGAAGCTAACCACCCCTTATGAGCCTTCCCTCAAGATTGTGGGGGGCCCACCTGCTTTTGGTGGGGCAGAGATTCTCATTTGTGTCACCACAGAGCCAAGCTTGGGATGGATATGCACTCTTAGACTCCAAATCCCGTTTCTCACTTGCTGGGCAGAGTCTGGCCACTGCCCTTCTCTCTGACGACTTAATTCTGCCTCCCTGAAGTGAGAGTAACTAGACAGCTGGCCTGACTGGCCTAGCCTTTCTGGCATCCTCACTTCCCTTCAAATCACTCTCTTGGTACTACCTTGTTCTGCACAATCAGACTTAGTTTTTCCATAGTAAAGGAGACCAAAATGCTGAGATAACCCAGTGGACTTTGTTAATTCGCTTCCCCTCTCCATACACCGCCCCCCCCCCAGCCCATTTGTTCTGGAGGAGGTACACCCATTACCTAATGTTTACCCCAGGGTCATTTCCTTGGAGGCAGCAGGACCAGCCTTCCCTGCAGTCCTTGACTTTTGTGCCGGGCCACCTCTCAACTCTAGTCCTCCAAACCTTGGACCTCGCCTCAGCTGCAGAATAATAGAGGGGTAGGGAGGCAGGGTGCTCATCATATTCAGTTGATGATTTGATTCAGCCCAAGGGTGCTATCTTAAGCTTAAAACCAGCTACTCAAAGTATCTGGCACAATGATCTATGCGGTGGGCCGTGGCTTTGTAATGAGGCCAAAAGAAAAATTCCCTAACACACCCCCTCACCCCCCAGAGGACTTCCTTGATACCCCATTGTGGACACTGCCTTCTCTCTACTTGTGGAAGTCACGTGGACAGAGCTGTGCTTTCCCCTGCCAAGGCTGCCAAGGTTTGAGAGAGACACAGCATAGGGAGACCACAAAACCAGCCGATGCAGTGGGGAGGAGGGCTAGACCTGGCGGCAGGAAGGCCTTGGCTTGAATTCCCTTGCTGAGCTATGGGCAAGTGCCATAATCTCTCTCAGCTTCAGTATAACACAGTATCTGTGTCCCCGGATTGGTGTGAGGGTCCAGAGAGGGCACTTTGCTGTAGGGATGGCAGGTATCATCACTATCCCAGTTTGCCAAATGGAGTCAGTAGGAGACAGAGTTAGGGCCTCAATGAGAGTGGCATTGGGGAGTGGGCGGGGACTCTGCTGATGGTTGTTACTATTAGCTGAATGGGTATTTGTCAGGTGGGACCTGGAGAAAAGGGGGGAGGGTTTTCCCACTTGCAGATTGCTTTCTTCACTATGACCCAGTGAGGTAGGTGGAACCAGGCTCATGTTTCTCACTTGACAAGAAGAAGCTGAGGAAGAAAAGAGAGGAAAAGAAACTCCCTCGGAGCCCACAGTCATCCCTTCCTGGGGCCGAGCTCCTGTTAGTCCAGTTTTCCCTCCTAGTTCAGGCTGACAAGAAAGCAGCTTACCCCAAAGTGTTTCATATCATGGAAAAGTAGTTGTGGAGAAAGGGCTGGGGAGAGAATCCCAATTCCCTGGGCCACAGAGATGAAGAATTCCTTCCAGAGGCCTGGAGAGGGCAGCTAGATGGCGCAGTGGATAGAGCACCAGCCCTGGGGGACCTGAGTTCAAATGTGAACTCACACACTGGACGCTTACTAGCTGTGTGACCTGGGCAAGTCACTCAATCCCCATTGCCTCAATAAAAAAAAGAAGAAGAAGAAGCCTGGGGGAACAGGCAGTTTATTTCCAATGAAAGTGAAAGCATGTTCTGCAGAGAAGGTCTTTGAAAAGCTATTTTTAAAATGAAAATAAATATGCAAAGACTTCACTGCAAGATACTAGAATCCAGGCACTCACCCTCTCCAGGCCTCAGTTTCCTCATCTATAAAATGAGTTAGAATCAATAACCTCTAAAGTCCCTTCTGACTCTTAAATTCTGTTCTGTGCCTTCGGAAAACTCCACATTAATCTGAATAATAACTACATAAGGAAAGGGCCAATGGAAATCCTGAGAATGACTGGCTGAGGGACCTTGAACTGAACCGTATCTTTTAAAATCAAGGCTGCATGCCCAATTAGTGCCTATTTCTAAGGATCTACCTGGAGGTCCTTAGGTCTGCAAGAGAAGAAGGGAGCAAGGAGGAGAGGAGGGGAGAAGGAACAAGCTTGATTGAAGGCATGAGTTAGGCCTGCCTGGAAGGAGCTGCCATCTTGGTTTCCCAAGGTGGCCATGAAGCATGCCCCCTTAGGGGATGCACTCTTTGGGCTGGGTAGCTAGCCTGGTACTCCTGTACCCCACACTACTGCCTCAGTAGATCCCTCCAGTCTGTTGCCACTTGGCCACCCAGATCACTTTCAGACTCTCACAGTGGTCAAGGCCAAGTTCACAGGGTTTCGGGGGTGCCTCCTACCTTACAAGGAAGGCTCCAAGATGATTTTGTGATCCTAGCTTCAGGTGGAGAGGCCAGGTTTGCCTTGGGCTGGGGCTGGGGAGCCATCTCTGCCACTTGGCCCTGCTGGAGTGAGGTTGAGGGCTGCCAAAGAGGCCAGTATTCAACTGGGAAACCCAGGACTCTGTGCTGCAAGCCAAGCCCTCTACAGCAAGGGAAGCAACAGGGCCAGGCTAGCCTATAGGGGAGTGAGAGGGAGACTCCCTTTGTACCCACGCCATCTATTGGCCTCAATTAGAACTGCTGAGCAGCTGCTGCCTGAGTTGAGGCTTTGATCAAAGGTGTAGTTGAGGGAGACTATCTCTGGGTCTTTTCCCACATGACACTCCCCAGTCATGAAGGTGGGCATCAGACCCTTCCTCCATTCTTTCCAAAGGGTACCAGAAGCACAGGATGCTCCAGCCAGAATGGACAGGAAACAGTTTATCCGAGGTCACAAAAGCAGGGATGCGAGCCTCCTCCCGGTTCTGTCCATCGCTCTCCTCAGCCCTGAGAACAAGGTCTCATTTCCTGCAGACTTGTGTTTTCCGAGGATACGAATGTTTCTTGAATGAATTATGAATGAAAGAGAAGTTCTTAAGCATCTACCAGGCACAAGAGAAGTAACGACTTTTGTTAAGTGTCACTTATCACAGCTCTATCTTTATGGAGTCATCATGCTGTTTTACTTCTCCAAAAGGTCTTCAACTGCTCCCTGGCCTGCTCTTCAGCTGGGTGTCAAAAGTTCTCCCCAGAGCTCCTTCTGAGAGGTTCGTGATGCGGGCCAGTTCTGAAGAAGCCTGAAGGAGCTGAGCCCCCAAGCCTCTGGTGTTGGGGCTGTGGCCCCCACCTCATGATTTTGACCCTGAAGTCTGGGAGACAGAGTGGTGGGGGAGGGGAATAGGAGAGAGTTTTTTGTGCCAGTCAGCGCAGGCCCCAGAGCCAATCCAGACGGTGGTGGGATTCTAGGTCTCAGGGCTGAGATGAGGACAAGCAGTCACAGCCCTGGCTGTTGCTGATATTTGGGGCTGGGCAACTGAACAACCTCGAGCAGAATCCCTGCCCAGAGAGGAAGCTGGGACAAAACCAGGACCATGATGTTAATGTTCTAGCAGCTTTGTGAAAGATTAAGTAACATTGCCTTCAAATTAGCAAGCATTTATTCAGTACCTATTATGTGTCAGGCACCGGCTAAGTGCTGGGAATAGAAAGAAAGACAAAAGAAGACAACCTTTGTCCCTGAGGAGCTTAAACGAGGGCCACAACATGCAAAGAACTTGGTACAAAGAAGACACATTGGGAGCAATATAAGAATTATATTCATTGTATTGATTCTATTAACCATATTAATATAATTAATATTATATGAATATATTGAAGTATATTCATATAATATTAATATAATTATATTATGTGCAGCTAGGGGGTACAATGGATAGACTGCCAGGACTGGAGGTAGGAAGACTCCTCTTCCTGAGTTCAAATCTGGCATCAGATACTTCCTAGCTGTGTGACCCTGGGCAAGTCACTCAACCCTACTTGCATCAGTTTCCTCATTGGTAGAATGATCTAGTGAAGGAAATGGCAAACCACTTTAGAATCCTGGCCAAGAAAATTAAAAACCAACCCCAACGGGGTCATGAAGGGTCGGACATGACTGCAGAAAGACTGAAATACAACCCAAAAGGTTTATATTAATTATTATGAGGATTGGTCTCCAAGGGAAGGCACTGGCATTAAAGGGCATCAGGCAGGGTTTCTTGGAGAAGTTGAGACTTTAGCTGGGACTTGGAGAAAGCCTGCAGAACTAGGAGGTTTTGATGAGAAAGGAGAGTGTACCAGGCATGCGTGGTGGTCCAGTCAGTGAAAACACACCCAGATGGATCATCTCTTGTGAGGAATGACCAAGGGGCCCATACCACTGAACTGCAGGGCCCAGGGAGGGAGGAAAGTGTGAGGACACTGCAGAGGAGGGGCTCTGGCTGTACGGGCTTTGAATATTACTTTGGCTCCTTTCTGAGGGAAGATAATGGGGCAGAGTCCTGAAATTCTGGGAGCTAGAGCCACTCAACTCCCTGCCATGTGGGCTGAACTAGTTTTTCCTAAGCTCAGGTAGAGTTTGGTTTCTTCCCCTTTCTTTAAAAGGCATGGAAACTGTCCTTAAGACTTAACTGACCCAGGACACTAATGGTCCAACCACTGGCATATTTCCTGGTGTCTCAGGAACTCTTCCTTCAGGTTTTTGACTGGCAACTCAACATGGCCAACACACAGGCAGGGCATGGATGCTGTATCTTTGCTAAATATGTTTTCCCTGGTGTAGCAGAGTTGGCATGATCTTGTTCCTGTGTCTACATTAGTCTAATCCCAGCGCTGAAGCATGAGACAGAGCTAAATCAGGTCTGGCCCACAACAACTAATCTTTGAATTAGGACGTCCTAGGTTCAGCACATATTCTGACACCAGCTGGGTGACATGGGGTAGACCACGGTACTTCTGGGAGCTGACGGAAAGTTTCTCAATTGTAAAGGGAGGATCACAATATTGTGTCTATGGAGCAGTGTACCTGAAGAACAGGCTCATAGAAATCAGAGCCCCATCTCAACTGCAGCCCAGCCAATCACTGTCCCAGAGACCGCTGGTGACTCATTTGCCTGGAGAAAACTTGGTAAGCTGTTCTCTCTACCTGGGATAGTTGCAGCGGTAGCAGCAACAACAACAGAATTTAATGCTCTCTCTCGTTATATGTTTGCGACCCCACCCAGAAACTCTACTCTCGCGAAATGCTAGCATTTGAAATCTTGTGTGTGCTCCGCAAACATCTTCTCAAACAATAACACTGTTTGGCCATGTTAGGGGCTAACAGCCTTATCATACTTGTCAGAAAAAGCAGAAGAGTAATAAACTTTCGAGAAACAGAGTAAGCCTCCCCTGGGAGGGGGAGGGAGAGGGGGGAAGAAGAGGGAGAGGGAGAGGGAGAGGGGAGATCAGATGCAGAAATGGTGAACTTGTGCTCCTGAGAGAGAGGAGAAAAACGAGGTATCACTCCCTTGCCTAGAGCCAAAGGGACATCAGCAGGGCTGGAGCCACCCAGAGGCCCCTGGAGTGGCGGTTATTCACACATGCTACCTTGGCTCCAGACTCCAGGGCTAGGGATCTCAGTATCCATTGCTGTGGCCTCTCTTAGCCACTTTTCCCACAAGTCCAAAGGATGGAAAGGGCTCATTTATAAGCCTGAGTCAGCCCCTCCATCCCCAGGTCAGAGCAAAATGCTCCAGAGGTCAGAGGGGGAGGGGGAGGAGGAAGAAGAGGTGGGGGGAGGAAGAAGGAGGAGGAAGAAGAGGAGGAGGTTGGGAGGTTTCTCCCAGAAACCAGCCAGTATCCATTTCAAGCTTCCTGATCTCCTTGGTGACCACTGCCCAGAAAAGTCCTGGCCAAGATAGCTCAAAACCTACTTCTCAAGGATGTTGTGAGGTTTCAGTGAGGTAATAAATGGAATTTGGCTTAGCAATCCTAACAGCCTTGTCAGTGACATTTCTTCACAATTTCTAAAACCATTGAGACAGAACAAAATTAGATCCGGAGTGAGTGAAGTGAAGCGGAAAGAGCATGACGTTGTCATGTACAAGTCCCATCCTCTGACCCAGAGGCCCCTCTGAGGCCCCTCTGTTCTGACCTGCCCCAAAGGGCTCCCTCCCTTTGATAAGCTCCACCCTGATGCTATAAAAAATGAGGAGCTCAATAGTCTTAGGAAAGCATGGAAAGACTTGCACAAAATAACGAAGAGCGAAAAGAGCAGAACCAAGCGAACACTGTATACACAGTAACTGCAATACTGTTTTAAAAACAATCTGGAGCAAATAAGTCATTTTGACTATTGTAAAAAGCCCAAATTCACAATAAAGGTCACATTGGGGCGGCTAGGTGGCACAGTGAATAGAGTACCAGCCCTGGAGTCAGGAGGACCTGAGTTCAAATCCAGCCCTAGACACTTGATGCTTACTAGCCCTGTGACCTTGGGCAAGTCACTTAACCCCAACTGCCCTGCCCTCTCCCCTCCCAAAAAGAAAAATAAACAAAAAACAATAAAGGGCATATGAAGAAAGACATCTGCACCCAGAGAAAGAACAGATAAAGCGAGGTATGTATAGAATAACTTTACATGTATGTGCCTATCTGTGTCTCATGGTAACCATCTCTAGAGCAGGAAATAAAAAAAAGGAAAAAAAAAAAGAAATTTCCATGATAACTTTGTTGTATGTTTAAAAGGAATAGCAAGTTGTATATAACAGATTTACAGTTTCAAGTAATCATTCTTTTTGTGATATAATATTA
>CM053591.1:201056456-201072886 GCA_028646515.1 Pseudochirops corinnae | reverse complement strand
GGGGGCGGGGTGAGAGGAGGAGCCTGGGGGGGGGGCTGGTCCACGCGTGACCCCCCCCCCAGCACCCCCTCTCTTCCTCCCCACGAACAGAGAAGTTGAACGTCCGCTTCGTCCCTCCTGAGGCCCGGACCGGCCTCTTGTCCCCGGAGGAACAGCTGCGGCTCCGGGCGCGGCAGGAGGAGAACCGGGGGTCGCTGCGCATCCCCCGCAGGTGAGGACCCCGTACCCTGCTGGGGGGGGAGGGGCGCCCCTCCCTGTGTCCCGCCCAGCGGGGGTGCCCCTGCTCCTGGCCCCACTGTCACCCACTCCCCCTGCTCCTCGCAGACCCCCGTGGGACAGGGACACCAGCGCCCAGGGGCTCCAGCAGGCCGAGAGAGAGAGCTTTGTGGAGTGGAGGCGCCAGCTGGCACGGTGAGTCTGCCGCCTCGGGGGCTGGGTCAGGGGAGGTGGCCCCCCACGGGGGCCCGGGAGAGGAGGGGTCTTCTGCCCCGCCCAGGGCCCTCCGCTGGCTCTGGGAGCTCTCGCCCCCTCCCCCCCTTCTCCTGCCTGGCCGGAGGTGGGGTGGGGGAGTGGCCAGCCCGTGCCTGGTCGTCAGTTTCTCCTCCTAAAGCTAGGCTGGAAGAGGAGCAGAACCTGATTCTGACCCCCTTCGAAAGGAACCTGGACTTCTGGCGGCAGCTCTGGAGAGTCATCGAGAGAAGGTGAGTGGCCGCGGGGAGGGTGCTGCCCTGCGGGGGGCTCAGGCCCCCACAGCCCTCATGTGGCCTTGGGGCAACCAGCCCAAACGGAGCAGGCTGGCTCTGGGGGCTCCCAGCCGACTTTGTGCTGACTGGGCAGGCTGTCTCCCCCAGAGGGGGTGGGCCTTCATTCCTTGACTTTGTGCCCCTCGCCTGCCCCCCATGGCGGGTGGGCCGCTATGTTTGATGGGTTCACCACCATAGAGAGACACCCCATGGGCGGACCCTGAAAACTGCCAGGCCCTTTGCAGGGGGACCTTCCCGCTCTCCTGGCCACACCTGGCAGGCCTCCACACCCAAGAGGTTCTCCCTCCTCCCTCCTCTCTGGCCTGTGGGACCCCACCTCTGCGAGAAGGCCCCCTCCCCTCCTTCCTTCCTCTGCCCCAAGCTTGTCCTGTGTGGGCCCAGTTCTCTCCACGTCCTTGTCTCCCTCATTCAAATGTGAGCTACCTGAGGGCAGGGACCGTTTGAGGTGGTTTTGCTTGCTCTGTCTTTAGCCTTAGCCCAAAGCCTGACCCTCAGTAAATGTTTTTTGACTGACCGGCTGTGACCGAAGAATCCAGTGTGCAGTGGCAGGCCGTGTTCTCTCCACGTCCCTGGGCTGGTTCTCAGGAAGAGAGGGGGCTGGGGTATTTCAAGTCCAGGAGCAGGTTTGTGTGTTGAGGAGAGGCTACGATCACAGCTCCATCTTGTACCTGGCATATGGATGGACGCCTCTGCAGCCAGTGTCCTCTGTTCAGTGACCAACCCCCTGGGCTCTCCTCTCCCTTGGCAGGGTTCGTGCGGTGCGTCGTTCATGGCCAGGCCTTGGACCCCAGGGGAGCCTCTCAGCCAAAGGCTCGGGCCCCTCTTCGGGGGTCCTTGTGACAGACGGGTTTGTCTCCCCGGCTTTGAGGTTGGTTTGGTCACATGCTCTGGTCAGTTTTTACATGGTGGATGACAGAGGAAGGTGTGCCGGAGGAGAAAACAGTTCAACTCTTGGGAGTGTCATTGAGCTTAGAGCCTGGCCGGAGGGAGACTTAGCAGCAGCCTCTTGAAGGGAGGCAGGGGAAAGCACCCAAGGACCTGGGTTTGAATGCTATATGACCTTGGGCAGGTCACCATCTCTGGGCATCCTCCAGAAGGTACCAGAGTGAAAATGGTTCTGGATCCAAACAAGATGTGGATGGCAGGCCAGCTCTTTCCTGTCCTTCCTGCCAGGCCCTAGCCCAAGCAGGAAATGGATCGCCACCCACTGCACTTCTCTGGAGGCCTGAGAAGCCACTCTAGGTTGCATTGCCTTCATCTCTGAGTGTGGAGAAATACCCTGATTAAAGGAGCATGCTTCTTGGAGAGAGGCTGACCTGGGACCTGAGGTGGAAGCTGTAGTCCTTCCAAGTCGTGGTCAAGTTTGGGCATTTATAGAGCTCCTGCTGTGTGCTAGGCACCGTTTGAGTGCCTTACACTTGTTATCTCATTGATCCTTACAGCAATGCTGGGGAACAAAAGCTCTGATCGTGCCATTTCACATTTGGAGAAACTGAGGCAGATTAGGGGCAGTGACTCACCCAGTCATCCAGCAAGGATTCGAACTCATGTCTCCCTGGCTCCAGACCTGCTCGCCTTTCCTGGCACTCTTCCACAGAGGCTGGACCTTGGCTGGTGACATCATCACAGCCAGGGGTGCCATCACAACCAGAAGTTTTGTGGTGGGAGGAGAACCCAATTCTGGCCCCGGTGGTGACTCAGGCAGCTGCACATTCTGAAAGTAAATGGCTTAGAGGAGCCCCTGATGGTCCTCTCTGACATCCTCGCCCAGGAACTTCTAGAGGACATCACTTAGCATCTGTGGGCCTCATTTTCCTCCAGTGAGAGCAGTCAGCTGGGCAGAGTGGGCCCTGGGCCCTGGGCCCTTCCTTTCCAAGGCTGGTGCAAGGTTGTGCTGCCCTCTGGCCACTGGGTGATGGGAGGAGGAGTCCTGAAGCGCATCTCTCTTCCCAACTTAGGTTTGTGTCACTTCCATTCCCCAGTGCATCCTTGCCTCTGCTAAAGTCACCACCTACAATAAAGAACAAAAAAGAGGTGGAAAAAAGCCGCTGAGGAGAAGAAAGCCTTTAAAAAGCAAAATCGGCCAAATGGGAAAGGAGGTCCAAGAGCTCACTGAAGAAAGTGATTCCTTAAAAATAAGAGTGGAGCAAGTGAAATCTAATGTTTCTATGAGAAATCAAGAAATTATAAAGCAAAACCAAAATAAGAAAAACATAGAAATATATTATCTCATTGGGAAATAAATCCAGGAGAGATGACTTAATTATTGGACTGCCTGAAAGCCACGATTTAAAGAAGAGCTTAGAAAACTGCCAGGATAGGAAAACCAGAAGGCAAAATAGGAATTGAAAGCATCTACCAGTTACCTCCGGAAAGATCCCAAAAAGAAAACGGAATATTACAGCCAAATTCCAGAGTTCCCAGGTCATGGAGAAAATATTACAAGTGGCCAGAAAGAATTCCGATATTGTGGAAACATAATCAGGATAACATAAAATTTGGCAGTTTCTATATTCAGGGATCAGAGGCCTTGGAATATCATGTTCTAGGAGGTCGAAAGAGCTGGGATTAAAACCAAGAGTCACCTGCCAGCAAAAGTGGGCATGATCAGTGGGGGGAGAGAATTGACATCCAGTGACACAGAGGAATTGAGTGCATTCTTGAGAAGCCAGCGATAGATAGAAAATCTGACTTTCAAATATAAGCTTCAAGCAGAGCATGAAAAAGTAAACAGAAAAGAGAAATCATGAGGGAATGCTGAAAGTTGAACTTTTAACATTCCTCCGTAGCAAGATGGCATGTGTAGCTCATGAGACTTTTCTCCTAGGGTAGTTGGAGGGAAGATACATTTAGACAGAGGACAAGAGTGAGTTGATTTTGAAGGAATGATATCTAAAAAATAAGATTAACCAGTGGGAGAGGAATGTACTGAGAGAAGGGAAAAAGGAGAGGCCGGTGGAATAAATTCCGTGAAACGCAAGAAAAAGCTTTTACAGTGGAGCAGAAGAAGGGGGTGGGGAGAGGGAACGAGGGAACCTCCCGCATCAGATTTGGCCTAAGGAAGGAATGACGCACTCAGTTGAGTATGGAAGTCTGTCCTACCCTACGGGAAAGTAGTGGGGAAAGGGATCGGAGGGGGTGATCAAAAGCAGACCTTTTGAGGAGGGAGAAGGTGAGAGGAGAGAACAGAAGAGATGGGGCGGGATGGGATGGAGGGAAATGGAGTGGATGTGGTTTGTGTGACTGCACGTGTAGAACCGGCGTCCAGTCACTTGCCCCTTCAGTGAGGCTGAGTGGGGAGGGAAGGAGAGAATTTGGAACTCAGTTTTTAAAAGTGAACGTTAAAAATTCTTAAAATGTTAAAAATAATAATAAGACACAGGCAGTGAGGTGTAGAAATAAAGTGGGGAATCTCCTGTAAGCTGCCAGGAGGTTTTCTCAAGAACCAGTGGGGGCGAGATGGTGTGTGCAGCGCATTGTGAACATGAAGGTGAAGGCTGCCTTCCCTCGTGGGCTCAGGCTGAGGACAGCCTGACACCCTGATAGCAGCCCCCCAGGGTGGCCACATGCCCTTGGCTGCTTCGTGTCTGCCCAGCCTCGGCCACTCACTGTCTTTCCACTTGTTTTCCAGTGATGTTGTTGTTCAGATAGTGGATGCCCGCAATCCTCTCCTCTTTCGATGTGAGGACTTGGTAAGTGCTGCTGGGCAGAGGGCCTGCTCTGCTGGGGACTGGGGGTCCTTCTTGCTCATCCAGCAGAATTCCCACTGATAAGTAGCATTCTGGGCCTATCCCCAAGACCGCTTCCCTCGCCCAGGCTCAGGCTGGTCAAGGCAGGGGCCAGTGTTAGAGCAGGTGGGTTCTCTTCATCAGCCTAGATGCTGTTCAGAGCAAGTAAAGGCAGCATGGGCCCACTTGGCTGGGCCACCTGTGGGCACAAGGCCTTTCATCTGGGCTGCTAGAGCCCTGTTTGACCCAGAACAGCCAGGGCCATTCATCTCCCCTGGCACCTGCCCCTCTCTGGCCTAGAAGGGGCACAGGAATGGATCTGTGGAAGAAACCCCAAAGATCCTAGGTATCCTCAAGGTTCAGGAGAGTACCTGCAAGCCCTAGTGAAAGGACTTGGTGGGGGTGGATTCGCGTCTCACAGCTTCCTTCACCCAAAATCTTTTGGGCTCTGGCAGCCCTGGAGGCACATGGGTCCTAGCTCCTTGCTGTTGGCTGATTGGCAGCTGCCCATCACTCCTGGGCTCTTGGTTTAAAGCATAATTGGACAGATTTCCTTTTAAGGCTTTAAAAGATGGAGCTCTGGTCAGTGTGGTCAGATCTGAAGGCTGGGCCGGCTCCTGCCTGCTCAGCTCACCTGGACCTCTGTCTCATTCCCAGTGAGAAGGGTTCCTGCCCCCAAACCCCTAGCCTCTCCCCAGGAGGCAAGGAGGAGGCAGTGATGGTGATATGGGGGGTCTGGAAGTCCTCGGTGAGGATACTTCCCTGTCCCTGCTTCCTCCAAGTGACCTTTGTTTTTCTAGGAACGTTACGTGAAAGAAATCAGCGGGGATAAGGAAAACGTGATTTTGATCAACAAGGCAGACCTGCTGACTGAGGAGCAGCGCGGAGCCTGGGCCAGGTTCTTTGAGCAAGAAAACGTGAAAGTGATTTTCTGGTCTGCTCTGGCCGAAGGCGACCGGCTGAGCACAGGCCTGAAGGTAGCCGGGGCGCCTCTCCCTGCCTCAGGGAAGGACAGGAGCGGGCGGCACCTGCTTCTCTCTCAGCTTAGGGCTCCCACAGCAAAGGGAAGGTGCCAGCCATGCTCTCTGTGCCACCAAAGAAACTGACAGCGGCCGTGATTCTTTGTGGCAGGCTGTGAGATGACCTCGCGGTGGTGTCAACAGCAGGCAGCTCTGTTAAAGGGCTGTAACTGAAGGCAGTGACCGGCCATCCTTGGTCAGGAGCTCTTTGGACTTACCTCTAAAAACAAAGAAATTTATCAAAATGAGGCAACTGGGTGGCGCATGGGATAGAGTCAGGAGGACCTGAGTTCAGATATGGTCTCAGGCACTTACAAACACATACACGTACACGTACGCTCCCCCTCTACTTCTCACCTTGTTCTGACCACTCCCAAGCCTTCCCCTCCCCTGTTCCCCCGCCTCTGACATTTCTCCCCTGAGTCCTTCTCCAGGCTGATCCCCATTTGCTTCCACAGAACATTTGGGTAGAGGCAGGTTCCCAGGCCGCCCACTTTGGGGTCTGTCCCCCAGACCTGAGCAGTGGGTGCAGGGGCAGGGGGTGGGGTTTGGCTGCCACGCCCCGTGACTGCCCTGGACTGTGGGGCTGCACAGCCCTGGTCTTTGTGTGGGGTCTGCTCTCAGGCCTGGCATCCCTTTCTCCCAGGCATGTTGAACTCAGCTCTTCTGCTCTGCCCTCATGGCTTCCTCCTCTCTTCCCCCTCCCCCAGTTTCTCCTCAGGATTGTCCACAGCTGGACTCGGCTCCAATCCATAGCATCTCTGGTGTTTTTCGTTGGGGGCAGGGCTTTGTTGTATGTTTCTGGCTCTCTCTGAACTCTCTGAAACACTTTCCCTGGCATTCCAGAGGGTCCCTCTCCCCAGGCCAGGGCCTCAGGCTCTTCCCGTTACAAATGCCCGCAAGGGTGCCCAGGCTTGGTGGCCTCTGACCAGGTGCCCAGAACAATGAACAGCTCTGGTAGATTGGGATCCACGTGGGCCTTCTCTGCCTCGCGGTGCTGCATCCAGAATCCAGGTGGTGGTTTCCCAGCCAATGCCCAGCTCCCTTAATGTGGTTCTTTGCTGATGGCAGTCGTGGAGGGGACGAGGCCTCCCTTCAACAGGTCCTTTGGGAGAAGAATCCCGGGCAGCTCTGCCTTCTTAATTCCCCCTCCTCTCCGGGTCGTCCCAAGGACTTCTCTTCGACTCTTGCTAGATAGTGGAGTTTCTCAGGTTTGGTTTTCTTTCCTCCGATGTGGAAACTGTTGTGCGTGATCCTTTTCTGTTTCTCGGGGGGGTTTCATTTGACTAGGAGCAAGAGGCTGAGAGTTCAGAGGAGGCTGAAGAGTCGGAAGATGAGACCGAAGATGAGCAGAGCGGCATTGGCTGCTCAGAGGCCGAAGGGGACGGCCAGCAGCCCCCCAGTGAGGCTGAGGACGACTGGATGAGTGAAGGAGGTGATAGTGAATATGAGGATTGTCTGGAGGACACAGACCTCTGGCAGACATGCTCTGAGGATGACGATGGCGACCTGGAAGCAGATTCCTCCAGCCAGGAGAAGGGGCCGCAGGGCCCGGCCAGGGACACCCGTGTGCAGAATGGCAGCCACCTGGTAGAGAGGTGGGAGCTGCTGGACCTCTTTAGAGCAACGCATTCTGGGAAGAAGGTCAAGGAGGGGCAGCTCACTGTGGGGCTGGTGAGTAGCGGGATGAGCCTGTCACAAGGAGGGGGTGCCAGGGGAAGAGAAACCCTTTGGGGGGGGCCGCTTGATGTGGGCCTCAGGCACACGACCACGTAAGAGAGCCTGCCCGCTGACCTCGCTGACCAGCACCCCTCCCTCCCCAGCACACGCGGGCTGGCTCCCAAGCAGCCCCAGAACAGGGGCTGAGCTCAGGGAACCAAGGAGACCAGGCTTGAATCCCACCTCGGATACTGGCTACGTGACCCCGGCCAGGTCCCTCAGCTTCTCCTGCCTTAGTTTCCTTTGTTTGTCCAATTGGAGGTGCAGAGTCAGGCTCGGTGGCTCCACTCTAAATCTGGGCCCTAGGGTCCTACAGTTTCTGACCCACCCATCCCTGTCCCACCAAGAGTGAGTGCCTGGGGTGGGATTCAGACCCAGCATCCTGACCGTCCAACTTGATGTCGTGGTAACTATCTTGTTCTGACAGTTGGTCAGTTAGAAAAGTTTTCCCAGACTATTGGGATGAGAGTGAAGGACACCCCCCGTGGGGCAGGGCAGGCCAGAGGGGGCGTGGATGAGCCCCTGTCTTCTCATAGAACAGCATTGCCAGGCCAGTGGCCAGCATTCAGCAGTGCCCACACTGCCAGGCCCTGACAAGCAGAGATCAGAGTGAGACTGTTCCTGCCCCCGGGGGTTTGCATTTTGTTGGGGAGGCAGCCTGTGTACCCAAAAGCATACAAAATACATGTGTACCCCCACCAGAAAAAAGCTACATGGTATTGGGGGGCTGCAGATGCCGAGAGCCGGGCCTCAGCAGGGGCTTTGTGCAGGAGGGGTGACGTTTCAAAGGATCATGAGTGTCACAGGCATGAGATCACTTAGACTGAGGGCTATAGGGAGCCAGAAGGCCAGGCTGACCCCGTCAAAGAATGTGTGAAAGAAATCTGTGTCGAGTAGGGCTGGGAGGCGAGTCTGGGAATGGCACGTTGGTGAATGAAGGAGGGCGGGCCTTCCTGTGAAGCCCAGGCAGTGGTTGGCGTGTTTGGCCACATTATGCCTTCCACGTGGCCAGGCCACGGGTGCCAGGCTCAGGTCTGTGGGCGTGCAGGAGTGACTGTGACAGGACTGATGGCTCGGGCATCCTCAAGACTCCTGTGTCTGCACATAAGTTGGCACCAAGCATGGGGCCCCGGGTGCCCCACCTGAGGGGCACAGAGAGGCCGAAGGTTCGTGCTGGGCCTTGGGGTGCCATGTGGCTCCCATGTCAAGTGGCTCCACTCTCCAGGTCGGCTACCCCAACGTCGGGAAGAGCTCAACTATCAACACCATCTTTGGGAACAAGAAGGTGTCTGTGTCAGCCACGCCTGGACACACCAAGCACTTCCAGGTATTCCCGGGGGTCTGTGATGGCGGGCCCTCAGCCCTGCTCTCTCCTGGTCAGGAGCCGGGCAAACCTTGGGCTCCTCTTTCAGACCCTCTACGTGGAGCCCGGCCTGTGTCTGTGTGACTGTCCCGGCCTGGTGATGCCATCCTTCGTCTCCACCAAGGCTGAGATGATCTGCTGTGGGATTCTGCCCATTGACCAGATGAGAGACCACGTCCCCCCCATTTCTTTCATATCCTTTCTTCGTTGGAAGATTCAGGTGTTAGACGGGGCGAGTCCTGTCTGGCTGCTAGCACCCAGGAGCAGGGAATGGTGCAGGCTCCTGTGTCCTCCAAGGTGGCAGAGGTCTGGGCCTCCCGGGGGCCAAGAGCTCGAGAGGTGAAGCCAACCCTTGAGGCTACATCCTTCGTGTCTACGGGGCAATGAGTGGACAGCGGCTCTTGGGACACACCCCTGCTCTTGATCTGGGAGTCAGGTGCAGCCAGAGGCATTGTGGGGGATCTTCCACCAGGGCCTAGCGCAGGGTCTCCCTTGTGAATAACAAGTTAGGGGGCAGGGGCCCAGGTGACCGCAAAGGTCCAGTTAGCTTCCTTTACAAACTTAAATTTGCCAGAACATCCCAAGACACGTCCTAGAAGCTACCTATGGGATTCGCATCATCCGGCCCCGAGAAGACGAAGACCCTGATCGGCAGCCCACCTCTGAGGAGCTGCTGACAGCTTATGGAAGTGAGTTCAGATCAGCTCGGGCTGGGGGGCAGCAAAGCAGGTCCAGGGGCACAAATGCGAGCTTTGGCCTCCCAGGCCCTGGGTTCTAGTGCTGACCCTGACCATGTCATGCAGCCCCTAACAACTGTCAGTTGCAGAGGGCGCCAAGTGGCATAGTGAAGGAGTGGTTAGTGGGGACACACCTTGTTTCTCGAGCCTTTTGAAGATCTTTCAGCTTTTGACTTTTAATGCTGTGTGTTGGGATTTTTTCTATGAAAATTAAAGTCAGCTCTTTATAGGAAATGGAAATAGAAGTCTAAGAATAAGGCTGTCCCATGTCAGACCCCTCCCCTTTAACTTTCAGGCTCTGCTTAGAACAGCCCTATGGGCTGTGGGGCCTGGGCATGCCACGGGCAGCTGGCCTGGAGGGAGCAGGCTGCTTTCTGTGCCCCTGCTGGGGCTGTCCTGGTGCCCTGATGCTCAGAAAATTAGGGAGGCTCAGCAGCCTGTGGGAGGGTTCCTGGCCAGGGCTCTTCCTGCCAATCCCCCTGGGTCTTTGTCTCAGGCATGAGAGGGTTTATGACTGCTCACGGACAGCCTGACCAGCCCCGAGCTGCCCGCTACATCTTGAAGGACTACGTAAGGGTAGGTGTGGTCTCCCCCTGCTCACACCTCTCCTGGGGCTGCCTACCTGGTGGCGGGCTGGGGCTCTGGGGTGCCCAGGAGGCTGTGCTGATGGCCCCTTTGTCACCTGCAGAGCTGGGCATGACTCCTAGCTGCTTCTGGGATGGTCAGGCCAGGAATCAATGGCCTAAAAGAGAAGAGGTGTAGTCTGTCCCCTGGGGGCTGCAAGATTGGATATGCTGAGCCTGAGGTGGGGTGCGAGGTTATTCTGCCTGGGGCTTGGTGGCTGGGTGAGACAGATGATTCCCTGGCTTTGGGCTGAGCTTCTCCAATTCAGGGTTGGGCTGTAGCCACATGAAATGCTGAGCCCTGGATTTGTGAGGTTGGACCCAGGCTGGCTGGCTTTGAGTCCTCTCCCCCTACATCAGAGGGACATTTGGGTCTCAGCTTCTGCCAACCCTTGCACAGTGACCAAAGGCAGCTCTGCTCCTGGGGCCCCCACCTCAGTCGGTCCTGGAGCCAAGCCTGCCTCGGTCGTTCCAGGGTAAGCTCCTGTATTGCCACCCTCCACCTGGCATCGAGCCTGGGGACTTTCAGCCACAGCACGAAAGACTGAGGCAGGGCACGAAGAAACCAGAGACGCAGCTGCAGCAGCAGAGCCACCACAAGGCCAAACAGATCGAGAATGTGGTCGACCGAGTGTTTTTTCACCAAGTAAGATTGCAAGTGGGCCTCCTGGTGGTAGCATGTGCACGCTGAGCATGTGGGGGCCAAAGTGGGCCGAGGGTGCCCATCTGGGCTTTGAGTGGGGGCCGGGAAGCCGAGGCTGGGCATGGATTGCAGGTGGGGGGCTCTTGAGAAAAGATAGAGCCAGCAACATGGCTACAGACCCAGACAACTCAGGCGTGTACGGGAGATTGTAGCTTTTTCCTTGAGAAATAAGGTGATTATTTTAGAAAACATGAGAAGTTGCTCCAGGGTGAGCCCTTCTGCCCATTTGTTGCAGTCCCAAAGGACCCCATGGGTCCCTTGGCAGTGCCCACACACTCCCCCATCCTGGCATCTCTGGTGTCTCAGGCATGGCTTCTTGTTCCCCAGGAGAATGTAAGGGCACTGACCAGGGGCGTGCAGGCTGCAATGGGCCACAGGCCAGGTGGTGCCTCAGACCCTTCTGCCGTTGGCCTCAATGGGGGCCCCAGGAAGCCTTGGAAGAAACACGGCAACCGGAACAAGAAGGAAAAGATTCGCAGGGTCACCAGGCACTTGGATGCGTGACCTCAAGCCTGCTCACCAGGTCACCAGACCGTTCTGCCTCCTAGCCCACAGGGCAAGGGGGCACTGCCTTCTGGGCCCAGATGACCAGTCTTGGCTGGCAACCCTGCAATGAGAGGCAGGGGCTGCTGCACCCTCCAGCTCTCGTTGAGCTATCTGGTGGGTGAGATGGAGGGGTGTCCAGCTGTGTCCACACAGGCACAGTCTCTATGCCAGGGTCTCAGGGCCTGGTCCCCACTCCCCAACGGGCAATGACATCAAGGAACTGTGAACTTGGCAGACCACTCTGCTCCAACAGTGCAGCCTGAGCCCTGGTGTAGGATGGTCACTTGTGGAGAGGCCTCTCGGTTTGGCCAGTGGTCAGCCATGGAAGCGTCCTTAGAGAAGCCGTGATAAAAAGGCTGCTGCTTTGGGCAGTGTTCCCAGCAGAGCTGGGAGTGGATCTCCGGCATCACATCTCATCTACTGGTTCTGTCCAGGCCTCCACCCTATCTCTCCAGGCTCTGTCCTCAAGGGGGCCCCCTCTTCTCACCTGCTTGGATTCTGAAGCCTGATCCACAGGACTCTTCTGGAGTCAGCCACACCCTGTCCTCTGCCTTGGAGGATGGCCCTTGGCCTCATGCTGCCTCAGAAAGCGGGGCAGCGGTCCTGGTGGGCTCCAGACGGGAGGGATGACGGGACACCGCTGTTGTAGAGGCCTCATGAGCTCCCGTTCTTCATCTGTAAAGTGATTCTCCAGCCCATTTGTACCTTCTCCATCTGTGGGTGTAGCGTCCATCTCCTGCCTCCCCCCCAAGCTCTACCCTCTATGATCTCGGCTCCTCTGTGTGGTGGCACAAACGGATGCCCTCTTTCACTGCTTGGGGGCTTCTGGCCATCTCCAGCTGAACCCATGGACCAGCCTCCTGTACCCAAGCACCTCACATCTTCCCCTATGACTGACTCTGATCTTCCTAAGTCACTGGAGACTGCCTCTCCCCTCCTTGCCTTGGCATGGGCCTTTCTGAGCCAGTCTTTGGGCTTCCTGAGGGCCAGGACTGCCTTGTCTCTCTCTAACCCTCGTGCCTTGCCCCATAGTAGGCACGATCTCATCAGTTCTTAATAAAGTGCGAACTGTGCCTTCTAGCTTGACTAAGCAGGGAGGGTGCCCTGCCTCTCCAGTCAGCTCAGAGGGGTTGGGGGCTGCTTCTCCCATCCCAGTGCAGTAACTGCCCTGCCTACAGGAAAGGTCCCAGAGACATTGTTGCTACTGAGAGCAAGGGATGGTGGAAGAGCAGCCAAAAATGAAAGGGTGCACCCGGAGGATGGGGAGCTCCTGGGGGGCTTGGGAAGCCAGGGTCCTGGTGTCAGTGGGTGACAGCAGGTGTCTGAGCCTACATTTGGCTAGAAAGGAACCTTAGGAAGCACGGAGTCCAGCCCCCTCTTACAGGGTAAAGGAAATGACAAGCACCAAGACCTAGGTTCGAATTCACTCAGATAATTCTCTAAATGTGTTCTCCTCAGTCACTTGCCTCTGGATCTCTAAAATGAGGAACTGAGTGGCTCTTCAGCTTAATCTGGGACCTCAGGAGGAGACTGAGGCCCAGGGAGGGCAGTGATGTCACTCCAGGTTCCGTGGGGACCTGCATTGGGCCTTGAACCCAGATTCTCTGAGGCCAGATCCTATGATCCTGCCACTAGGGAGCGTTCCTAGCAGTGAGTGCTTTTAGGATGATTCGTTTGCCAGTGGGAAGGAGAGAGCATCAGCATGGGGATGGGAGGCCAGGCTAAGGTGTGGCTGCAGGAAGGAGAGAAAAGATGAGCACCTTTCCTTCTCCAGGCTCAGCCAAGAAGGATTTCTTAGTCCTGGGGCTCCAGGGGTTACTGCTCTAGACCAGGATGCTAACGAGGCCCAGATGGACCCCAGTGCAGACCCAGCCTCTTCCCCAGGTTGGATGGCAGCCTCAGGTGTTCCCTGCTCTCTGGTCCGCAGGCAGAGGAAGGGAGCAGCGCTCAAATGTGGCCAGGCTGGTTGTTTCAGAGACTGGGGCAGCACTGAAGGCTTTCTGTGTGTGCTGAGCACAAGGATGTCAGGAAAGACAAAAGCTAGGCTTCCATTCCTGGGACCTGCAGGAGGCCCTAGGGTTTGTGGGATCATGACACCATCCATTCAGAGCTGGCAGGAAGAATGGATGCCTTTCTACCATGGCCTGAATGTCCCTGCCTTGGTTTGAAGATTTGACGTCAAGAGGGAGATCCCTGCCTCTGTGCACGTGTCCCACCCCTCTTTGGGCAGCTAATGGTCAGAGAGTGTTTCCTGGCATCAAGCCTGAAGTTGTCCCTTTGTGCCTTACACCCATTAGAGCCTAAAGGGACCAGCAGAGACCGTCTTACCCAACTCTGCTTTTTACACATGAGGAAATAACACTATGCTGAGGTGGAGGCAGGACTGGGATTGCCCCATGTCTGCTGACTCCAAACCCAACACTGTCTCTGTCCCCCAAAGCCTGGTGTCTTGACAGCCTTTCATATGCTTGGAAACAGCAAGGGCATCTTCAATGCCCCGTTGATGCCCCTGGCCCAGACTTGAAGCTTTCTGGAGCCATTCTGGGTGCTTGTCAATGCCCTTTCTGCAATGAGGCCCCCGGCCTGGAGGAAGCCTCCAGGAGTGGTCTCTGCAGGCATTCCGTGACCTCCTGTGATAACAGCATAGCCCGTTCACAAAGAGGGTCTCATTTGAGTCCCATAACATCCTTACGTGAATGTGGAGGAAGGACTTAAACCCACTTCTGGGCTCAGTTGACCTGGTCCAGGGCTCTTGCCCATACCTTGCTGCCTCTCCCAGTGTGCCACCCACCCCTCCCTTACTGGGCATTCCTCTCAGTGGCTGCTGGGATTGGAGCAGAGTTTAGAATACCGGTTGTGTTCATTAAAGCATATTTCTTATTCCTCATTCTCCACTAGAGATTAAGAAACTTGAGTTTTGTCTTTCTCCCTTTCCATTTAACTATTCTTGAAAGAAGGTGTGGCCCCTTAGATACTAGATGCTCAATTATCGAGCGCCTGCTGGCTTCAAAACACTGCCCAGGGACAGTGAGAAGTAAGAGGCAGCTGCCCTTGCAGGGAGGCCTCTCACCAAAGTAGTCTTGGACCCCCAGACACAGCTGGAGAGCTCACAAGCTGACCCTTCTCCATGGTCATGGGCAAGTCTGCTTGACTGGGGCCAGGTGCCCATGCTGCTCTGCAGATAATCCAGCTCAGAATGATTGGAATGGGGAAGGTTACTACTAAAGACAATGGAATTTGGCCTTTTGAGGTGACTGAAGCATCTTAGAATGGGGGAGTCCTTACAGAGAGGATCTTTGGAGAGTGCTTGGTATGTACAACAAATCAGCCAGAAGGACCCAGGGAAAGGGCTTTCCCTCCTTTGCAGTGTCAGTCTTTTTTTTTTTTTTTTTTTTGGTTTTTAGAGGGCAATTGGGGTTAAGCGACTTGCCCAAGGTCACACAGCTAGTTGTGTCTGTGTGAAGTGTCTGAGGCCGGATTTGAACTTGGGTCCTCCTGACTCCAGGGTCGGTGCTCTATTCACTGCACCACCTAGCTGCCCCAGTGAGTCAGTCTTTAATTTAAAATATATATATATTCATTTTTAACTTAAACACAAAAAAAGCCATGAATTTATTTTTCACACTGTTTACTTAAAAAAAGAAACTAACTCAGGACCTATATGAACACAATTACAAAACACTTCTCACAAATAAAGTCAGATCTAACTAATTGGATTGCTTGTGGCTGGGTGAAACTAATATAATAAAAGTGACAATTTTACCTAAATTAAATTACATATTTAGTGCCATACCAATCAATTTACCAAAAAATTATTTTATAGAGCTAGAAAAAATAGTGACAATTCGTCTAGAAGAACCAAAGGTCCAGAATATCAAGGGAATTAATGAAAAGAAATGCCAGGGAAGGTGGCCTAGCCATACCAGATTTTAATCTCAATTATAAAGCAGCAGTCATCAAAACTGCTTGGTACTGACTGAGGAATAGAGTAGTGAATCAGTGGGACAGATGGGGTACGAAAGACTCAGTAGTCAACGACTATAATATACTGTTTGATAAGCCCAAAGACCCCAGTTTTGGGGATAAGAACTCACTATTTGACAAAAACTGGGAAAACTGGAACATAGTATGGCAGAAACTCGGCATAGACTATCATCTAATGCTGTACACCAAAATCAAGTTGAAATGGGAGCATGATCTAGGTATAAAGGCTGATACTTTAAGCAGTCTGGGAGAGCAAGGGATAGTTTACCTGTCAGATTTAGAGAAGGGAAAATTTTATGACCAAATAAGAATTACAGAGCATTATAAAATGCAAAGTGGATAATTTTGATTACATTAAATTGAAAAGTTTCTGTACAAAGCCAATGTGACCAAGATTAAGAGGGAAATGGGAGATTGGGAAATAATTTTTATAACCAGTGTCTCTGATAAAGGCCTCATTTCTAAAGTGTAAAGAGAATTGAGTCAAATCTGTAAGAATACAAGTCATTCCCCATTTGATAAATGGTCAAAGGGTATGAACAGGCAGTTCTCAGAGGAAGAAATTAAAGATATAAGCACATGAAAAAATGCTCTAAATCACTATTGATTAGAGAAATGGAAATCAAAACAACTCTGAGGTACCACATCTCACCAGTCAGATTGGCTAAGATGACAAAACATGAAAATGATAAATGCTGGAGAGGATGTGGAAAAAGTGGAATATGTGCATTGTTGGTGGAGTTGAGAACTGATCCAACTATTCTGGAGAGCAATCTGGAACTAAGGCCAAAGGGCTGTAAATAAGTGCATACCCTTTGACCCAGTAATACCACTTCCAGGGTTGTATCCCAAAGAGATCATAGAAGTGGGAGGAGGACCCGTATGTGCAGAAAACATTTATAGCAGCTCTTTTTGTGGTGGCAAGGAATTGGAAATCAAGGGGATGCCCATCAAGTGGGGAATGGCTGAACAGGTTGTGGTATATAAATGTAATGGAATACTATCATGCTGTAAAAAATGAGGAGCAGACGGACTTCATAATAATCTGGAGAGACTTAGACAAACTGATGCTGAGTGTAACAGCAAGCACCCTAGCATACCTAGGGCGGCCACTAGCACAGGTTCTTAGATCTGCTTTTCTAAAGGAAAGCAACTCAAAATGGGTTAACAATCTTACTTTAATCAAACATATTATTTACCTAGTTCAGGGGAAAAGTCAGCACCCTGAACTTCAGAGAATACAA
>CM053591.1:201018375-201049698 GCA_028646515.1 Pseudochirops corinnae | reverse complement strand
AGGGCCTTTCCTGTTGCTCACAAACACATTCAAATCTCTTTCATCTTTAAACAAATGTTTTGACTGGGCGCTGCCAAGCTCCTCCATGCCTCACTTCTTCCTCTCCCTGAAGGCAGACTCCTGGGGGGAGCTTTGCACTTTCTCCTCCCCCCACTTTCTCAGCCGCACAGTCTGGCCTCTGACCTCAGCCCTCACCCAAACCCGTTTCCTCTAGTCTTTCCATTGCCAGAGCCTGCTCTGCAAACTCGGGACCTCAGGTCCTGCTGTTCCATGACTTTTCTTCCCAGGGTTTGTGGAAAACCAGCTTATTGCAGGAGATGTCATAATAACCATCAGAATGAACACCCCTATGTAACGGGGCACCGGCAGTTAGACCCGGAACCCAGGCTCCCCCTCTGCTCGAGGTCTGACTGTCCTTGATAAATGCTAAGGGCTTCATCCAAGAGTCCACCCCTTAGTCGGAATCTTCATTGACTGGTTTTTTATAATTTATGAAGAGTAATTTCAGGATTTTGTAAAAAGACACACAGACATACATCTGTATGACCATGGGGCTTTAACAAACTTTGCCTTCGGTGCTTCACAAGTTCCCCAAGTGGGCGATACCCACCCCGCCTAAACCTCTCTGGAACCATGGGAGGGTGCAGTATTGCCTTGGGTGCAGCTGGGGATACTGAATAAAAATAAGGTTAAAGAAGATTTCTGGGGGGCACTGAGTCATTTTTAAAAGGGGTGGCAAACCAAGTAAGTTCTGGGAACTTTGCCCCATTCACTTTGAGCCTTCGGACCAGAGTGTCAGACTCAGCTACAAAAGGACCCAAGGCTCCATATTGGCTTAGAAGCCCTGCTCTGGGGGGTTTGGGCTGAGTCCGACTCCTCTGCCAGGACAGTCTTGCGAAGGTATTATTTCCATTTTACAGATGAATAAACTGAGGGCTCAGGAGATTGTGTTTTTCCCAGGGTCACACAGCTAGGAGGTCTCTTAGGTGGGATTCTAAGCCAAGGCTCTGCCCACCATGCCACTCCACCTCTTGGACACAGCACCCTCTCTGGACCTTGATTTCTGTATCTGTAAAGTAGGGGTGGGGATAGATGACCTCAGAGGTCTCACCAGCTCTGCCAGCATATTGCCTGCTCATTGGCTTAATTCAGTTTCAAGAGAGCTGCCTCAGGTTGGGCACCCGGGTACATTAAGTCCTGAACCCAGGGGGAGCCTGGAAGCCCACAGGTCATTGAAGGAGACACACAAACAGAGGGTGAGCTCACGGGCCAAGTGTTGGAGCAAATATTTGCCATACAACCTCCTTTGGAGTGTGTGTGTGTGTGTGTGTGTGTGTGTATGTGTATGGGCATATTGTATCATGCATATGTTATACATGAGTTTGTGTGCAGGTATGAGTGTATACGTGTGCATGGATGTGTATGTGTATGACTGGAGGAGTGTACACTACCTATGGGTGTCTCTGTGATGAGGGTGTGTGTTGGGGGCTGGGGGTGGCCTCCCCCAAAGCCAGAGGACTGGCCATGGAGTTGCAGAGAGATTCTGGTCTATTCATCCATAGCGCAGATGTGTAGAAAAGACCCTCTTCTGTCCCCAGAAGCAAAGGAGTGCTCCCTTCTGGTGCTGGAGGCACTGCATTGTCCCGACCCACAGCTGCATAAACTATGGAACTGTGCTGGGGCCAGCTATTTAACGTCACATTGCTAGAAGTTCTGGATGAAGGGTCTGTAACCACTGCAAAGCCCTAGCTGTACACCAGGAGCACTGAGCAACCTCTTTCTCCCACAGGTCTTCACTGGAATCTACCTGGCGGCCATTGAGGTGGTCAACCTCATGCTCCTTCTCTTCCCTACCTGTGGCTCCAAGACCAAGCCCAAGCTGGGTGAGTGCATGTGGCTGTCGCCTCTGCAGGAGAGGGTGGTTCCCTGGCCATCCCTGGGTCCTTGGGGCCAAGGGCAAGTAAGACCCACCATGGTTAGGAAGGCATGGCTGTGGCCGTGGCACTGAGCTCCAAGGCCAGGAAGGGCCCTGATTTTTGGAGGATAGTCTACAGAATGGGTTGCCAGGCCGAGAAGATGCTCCATGGGCCCCTTGGGGGAGGGGACTCTGGTCCCTGGTTTCTGGGACTTTAGAGGCCACACAGCCCCCAGAAAGGCCAGCTCTGACTAGAGGAAGCCAGCGCCCCCGGAGTGATTCACACAGGAGCACATTCAGAGTACCTCCGGGAGCAGTCCACTCCCCCTTTAGAAAGAAAATGTGCTATTGAGATATGAAAAAGCGCATAGCAAGTCTTCACGAGAGGAGTATAATTCTCGGCTGCTGTATATTGATTAGCTTTGGAACAACTGATCTTTTTGATAACACTCCCTTGAACATGCTAGAAATCATACAGTGACATGCCAGAGAAGAAGCATTTTTTATTTTCGGCAATCACAACTAGAAAAAATTCTCCTAAGACAAATTTATGCCATGTCCGTATTCAGGGATCCTCTGCCAAATTCTCTGCCTCCCTCCCCTCCCTGCTCCCTGAGACAGTAAGTGATCTTATTTTTTTTTTGGAGGGGGAATGGCAGGGCAATTGGGGTTAAGAGACTTGCCCAAGGTCATGCAGCTAGTAAGTGTCAAGTGTCTGAGGCCGGATTTGAACTCAGGTCCTCCTGACTCCCGGGCCAGTGCTCTATTCACTGCCCCACCTTGCTTTCCCGACAGTAAGCAATCTGATACAGGTTATATATATGCAGTGGTGTAAAACACTTCCATGTGAGTCATTTTGTGCAAGAAAACTCAAACAAAAAACAAAGGAAAGAAAGAACGCTTCCGTCAGTATTCAGACAGGACCAGTTCTTTCTCTGGAGACAGAGAGCGTTTTTCATGCTGAGTCCTTTGGGATTGTCTTGGATCATTCCATTGCTGAGAAGAACTAAGTCATTCACAGTTAATTATTGTTACAATGTTGCTGTCACTGTGTACAGTGTTCTCCTGGTTCTGCTCACTTCACTTTGCATCAGTTCATTAAAGTCCAGGTTTTTCTGAAACCATCCTCCTCCTCATTTCTTGTAGCATAATAATATTCCATTAAAATTATAGACCACGAGTTGCTCAGCCCTTCCCCAATGGATGGCCATCCCTCCAATGTCCAATTCTTAGCCACCACAGGAAGAACTGCTATAAATATTTTTCTATGTGTGGGCCCTTTTCCCTTTCTATGATCTCTTTGGGATACAGAACTTCAGTGGCATTGTTGAGTCAAAGGGTAGGCACAATTTTATAGCCCTTTAGGCAGAATCCCCAAATTGTTCTCCAGAAAGGTTGGATCAATTCACAAGGGAGGAGCTTCATGAAGGAAGAGGCAGGTAGGTGGCTTGGTACACAGAGCACTAAGCCTGGAGTCAGGAAGACACTAGCTGTGTGACCCTGGGCAAGCTACCTAACCTTTGCTTGCCTTAATCTACCGGAAGAAGGAAATGCCCAGAAAACTGCATGGAGGGTGTGGATCGTGGGGTCACAAAGAGCCAGACATGACTAAACAAGAGCAGCAAATTTGTGGAGGCAGAAAGTGGAGGCTGAGAGATGGGAGGGAAGCAGGGCAGGCCCCAGGACTGGGAGTGAGACCAAGAAAGGGCAGGCTGGAGCAAAGCAAAGGCCATTCCCTAGGTGAAAGTGTCAGGTTCGATGAGGGGCATCATCTCTTCTGACTTGTTACTGGCCCAGCATTGAGAGAGACGGCTCATTAACTCTCCATCTTTCCAAAATGAATGGTGGGGGATAGTGTGTGTGAAAAGGCAGCTCCTACTGACTGAATTTAGGGTTAGGGTTCGTGTCCTCCTTCCTGCTGACCAGAGACTGGTTTCCAATGTGCAGAATTAAAGATATGCCTGCTTCCTATTCAGCCTCTTACTGGCTCAAAAAAAAAATAGACTTCACCATACAAAATGGAGGAGGGAGGGAGGTATGGTTAGCAGCTCATCTGAAAAAGATCTGGGGGAGTTGGTGGACTGCAAGCTAAGGAAACTTTGGGGACATGAGGCTGGCCCCATTGTCCTCTGCCCTGGGCAGGTCCTACTGGCAGTATTCACTCCAGTGCCATGCTTTAGGAAGTAGATGCAGAGAAGGGTAACCAGGGCTTTGAGGAAATTTGAGTCCCTGCCCATGAGGGACCAAGAACTTTTAGCCTGGAGAAAAACAGACCAAGGGGGCCCAAGATCACAGATCTGGGGCTGAAAGAGATCTCATTTACAGGTGAGGAAACTGAGGCCAGCAGTCCCAGCCCTCATG
The DNA here is from genome assembly GCA_028646515.1 of Pseudochirops corinnae. Lineage (NCBI taxonomy): Eukaryota > Metazoa > Chordata > Mammalia > Diprotodontia > Pseudocheiridae > Pseudochirops > Pseudochirops corinnae. The sequence continues at coordinate 201,045,422 of CM053591.1, read as the reverse complement.
GAGCCCTCTGCACAGAGCTACATCTTCTTTGGAGGCTGTGCAGGGAGTCGGGGCTAGTTTTGTTCTGCTTGGCCCTAGGGGACAGAGCGCTGGGGCTAAGTTACAAGGAGGCAGATTTAGGCTAGAGATCAGGGAGAATTTCCTAGACTCTCTTGGCTGCCTGGGGAGGTCCCTGGAAGTCTTCAGGCAGAGGCGGAAGGGTCCTTGGGCAGGACAGTGCAGAGGGGGTCCTCGGGGATGAGATGGACAACCTTGTCCATCACAGATCCCTTGGACTCAGAGAATGCAGCGCTTGCATTCTACGGGCTGTGACTTCTCAGGGACATTCTCCAGAAGTAAAAGGGGGCTTGGGTGTTTGCCGCAGGCCATTGCTCCCAGGAGAGGACGCAGAGGAAACTCGGGGCCCGCATGTTTGTCCTCCTTGTGCCCCTGGGGGTGGGCGCTGGCTGGCTCGTCCTGGCTCCCCAGGTGCCAGCTGCCCCAGAATTCCACGGAGCGCAGAGAAGGCTTCTGGGAAGTGTGCTGCAGGTACCGAGAGTGCCAAAGGTCTGGCAGGGGCTTGGCTCCCTCACTCCTCTCCCCTCCAATCAGCCAATGAAAGGATCTCCCCACATCAGCCCCATCCAGTGAACCCCGGGGGATCTGTCTCCTCAAGGAGCTGGCGTGAGCTTTTCTGTGCAGCTCTGGAAGCCCCACACAGCAGGCTTCTCGCCGCTAGACAGCCTTTTCATTCTTTGCTCCCTTCCACGGCCCCCAAAATGCAGCCGAACTCTCTTTCTTGGTGCTCCCTCTGCTTTTGCACTGCCTGTGCCCCCCTCCTGGAAGTCTCTTTCCTCTCCTTTGCCTCCTGGCTCCTGAACTTCCTTCAGGATTCAACTCAGATCCCCCTCCTGCAGGAGACCTTTCCTAGGGCCTTCCCCTTCCTGATGGTCTTTATTGGCTCTGGTTATATCTTCCAAGCACTGTTTACATGTTGTCTCCCCGCTCCAGCTTCTGGATGTGAGCTCCTTACACATTGTCCCCCCACAAAAGGGAGCCCCTGGCATGTGCCCCCAGAATGGGAGCCCTTGACATGTCCCCCCCCAGCATGGGAGCCCCTGACATGTATCCCCCAGAATGGGAGCCCCTAACATGTCCCCCCAGAATGGGAGCCCCGGACATGTCCCCCCAGAATGGAAGCCTCTGACATGTATCCCCCAGAATGGGAGCCCTTGACATGTACTCCCCCAATGGGAGCCCCTGGCATGTCCCCCAAGAACGGGAGCCCCTGATGTGTCCTCCCCCAATGGGAGCCCCTGGCATGTCTCCCCTAATGGGATCCCCTGGCATGTGCCCCCAAATGGGAGCCCCTGTCATGTCCCCCCAGAATGGGAGCCGCTGACATGTCCCCCCAGAATGGGAGCCCCTGACATGGCTACCTCCAGAATGTGTTTGCTGAGATATTTTGTTCATTTTGATTTTGCTCCCCAGGAGAATCCAGAAGCCCTTGGCTACCTGCTGGGGGGTGTTGGCCTGATTGTCTCTTGGACTTCCCGGATCCCTTCATTTTCTAAAATAGTAAGTGAGGGTGCCTGGGGGGCAGTGTCTTGGGGATGGGGTGTCTCCAGGGAGGCAGAATCTCTTCGGCCAGGGTGGCAGTGGAGGGTAGTGTCCCCTCATTAGGAGTGTTCAGCAAAACTGCTTCTGAGGGCCAGCTAGATGGTGCAGTGACTAGAGCACTGGCCCTGGAGTCAGGAGGACCTGAGTTCAAATCCAACTTCAGACACTTGGCACATTTACTAGCTGTGTGACCTTGGATAAGTCATTTAACCCTGATTGCCTTGCCTTACCCCCTCAAAAAAAAAAGAAAAAAAAAGTTACTTCTGTGAGCCACATGTCTGTCCTGCACAGCCCTGACCTGAAGGAACTACAGACAGCCAGGGAACAGTCACAGAGCCAGTGGTCCATGGCAGGGGTGGGGGGGGAAGGAGAGGGGTAGGGAGGGGGAGGGGGATGGGGATGGGGATGGGAGTCGGACACTCATCCTGTACCACATTTGGTGAGCAGACTAGGTCCTGACTCCTCCTCCCCAAAGATCTGTAATGAAGCACCTGAGAGCTCCCAGGGCTCCTGCACTAATCCTCCTCTTGTTTTCCCCAGTACCAAGGGAAAGCCTTTCCGAGTCTCCACCTGTGGGCCAGGGGCTTCTCGGCCCTGGCTGGTTTCCTCTACACCTCAGCCATTTTGGCTCATGACCGACAACCAGAATACCTGATCCGAGCTGTTCCCTGGTTCCTCATCTCCCTGGGGGCCTCCACACTTGACCTTGTTGTATCCTTTCCCTAGCTGAGCCCTCCTGGCCCAGTCCTATACCTTGCCCCTAGTTCAGGGCAGAGTTGTGTCCCCACAGAGGGTCCAGGGCTGCCAGGGCAGCCCTGATGCACACCCTCCTTGGGGATCTGGGGGCTCTGTTCAAACAAATAAGGATGCACGACAGTGATCTAGACAGCTCCCTCCCATCTCTGCTTTTGGGTGGGGCCGGCTGGCAGCAGCAGGTTGGGGAACCCCCTTTGGTCATCCCCTGACTCCTCCCTGATGCCAAGAGTCACTGCCCTCCCCGGCCTCACCCCGGGATCCAAGAGCTAATGGAAAAGTCATTGCCTGCCAGCCCCATCTGCCTGTGGTGCTGCCCAGTGAGGAACAGAACGCCTGGGGCTTGTGAGGATCGCCCAGGTGAGGTGTGCATCAGCGCTGAGTGAGTCAGCTCTCTTTCATGACAGAGGCACATGGATGTGTCTCCCTGTCCCCCTCCCTCCCCTTTTTCTGAGTCCCCTTTTACCTCCGTTGCTGGCTCTCTCTTCTCTTCCATCCCTCCTTCCTCTCTGCATTCCCTCACTCTCTCTCCCCTCTTTTTCTCTGTTTCTTCTTTTCCTCTCTTTGTGTCTCTCTATTCCTCTCTTCTCCATCTGTCTCTCCTGTTTCTTTCATCTCCTTTCCCTGTCTCCCGCTCCCTTTTTCCTCTCCCCTCTTTTCTCTCTCCCTCTCCTGTTTTTGTTTCTCTTCTTTATTTGTCCCTCCCTCCCTCTCCCTTTCCCCTCTGACTGTCCTCCCTCCTTTCGCATTTGCCCTACGATTCAGAGGACAAGGATTCCCTCCTCCCAGTGGGCCCTTGAGCTCACCCCTGACCTTCAGCAAACCCCCAGAAGCAGGGTCTGAAGTTGAATAACTGAGCGAGGTGGCCAGGGCGATTGTCTGCTTCCGAGTTCTGCGGAGCCCACGTCCTTAACTTCTGAAATGTCAGCTTATTTTCCTCTCTTGTGTGATGCGAAGCAAAATGAGTCGAGCGCTGGGATTTTCCATCGAGGCCATGGAGAGCCCGGACACACAAGCCCTCCTGACGTTCGCTGAAAGGGAGGAAGAGGACCGACAGGAGGAGGCAGAGGAGAAGGTCTCTCTGCTCCCGAGGGGTGCGGGGCGTGGGGGGGGGGAGGGGGAGGGGTGCGGGGCGTGGGGGGGGGAGGGGGGGAGAGGAAGAGTGTGTGGGGGGGGTGTCCTCTGCCTCTGCCCTTGGCTGTGTGACCAGCATCAGGATTCCTTCGGGGACAGAGCTGGGCACTTTGAGCTGCTCACAGCGAGGAGAGAGCCTGAGAACGTGACTGTGTGGTCACCACATCGGACACACTTGCCTCAAGGGCTAAGGTCTGCAGAGCACTTCAGAGATGAGGAAGCTGTATGGCTGCTGGGTAGGCCACGCCGTGATTCATGCCTCATGCCGTGCCTGGGGGCCTGCCTATGCTCACAGGGATCTAACTCCCCAGTGAGCCTCCATTCAGCCCTTCCCTCAGTCACCAAGCACCTGTAGGCACTTCCTGTGTGCCTGGCGGCCTGCGGAGTAAGCCTTGGGGATACAAAGACACCCCAAAACATTGTCCCTCCCCTCGCAGAGGAAGCCCACACACAAACAGCTGGGTGCCTACAGGAGGCGATCTGAAAGGAGAAGGCACGCTGGGGGTCCGGTGGTGGGGAGGCACCAGGACAGACCTCTGGTAGAAGGCGAGGGCTGGATGGGAAGGGACAGAGCATTCTGGGCATGGTGGAAGATGGACTGTGGTGTGGGAACCACAGCAGGAAGGCCAGTGAGGCCGGATTGTAGAGCATGCAGAGGGGGACTGGAAAGTAGGAGGGGGCCTCAGGTTGGGAAGGGACAGGCACTCAGACAGGACCTTCTGTGGATCTGCCCCTGTGCTAAGCTTCACAACCACCACCTCATTTGATCCTTAACAGCAATCCTGGGAGGAAGGCACTGTTATTATCCCCATATGACTGTTGGGGAAACTGAGGCAAACAGAAGCAGTGACTTGTCACATAGCCAGTCAGTGTCCCAGGCTGGATTTGAACTCAGGTCCTCCTGCCTCCAGACTCAGTGCTGTCCACTTTGCCCCTCACTGCCTCTAAAGCTGACGGGCTTTCAGAATCAAAGTGGAGGTTTTCTGTTTGATCCTGGGGGTGACAGGAGTTACTGGAGGTTCTTGAGTAGGGGGTGGGTGATGTGGCCAGATTTGGGCTGTGCAGTGGGAGCTGGACTGGAGAGAGCAGAGGCCAGAGGCGGGCCACTCACTGGTCTGGGAGGCCATCGCCATCATCCAAGAGTGACAAGACCCTGGGCCAGGCTGGACACTGCATGAGTGGGGAGAAGGTGGCCAGTAGCGGGGGTGCTCGGAAGGTGGGAAGAAGGGCATTTGCCAACAGACTTGGATGGTAGGCGGTGTGAGAAGGAGAAGGCACAGATGGCGCCTGGCTTGTGAGCTTGGCTGCCTGGGAAAATGGCAGGGCCAGGGATAGGAATGGCGAGGTTCAGAAGAGGGGAACGTCTTGGGAAGAGCCCCTGAGGTACTTTGGGGACATCTTGGGCTTGCTGGGCCTCTGCGACACCCCGTCTGAAATACCCAGAAGAGAGTGGGTGGTCCTGGAAGTTAGGACATTCCAAGGCGTAACAGCATTTGTGTCAGGGCAGGGGCTGGCGGTGAGCCGGGCATTAAACCTGGTGAGGTCCTGGTTGGCTGATAAATGATGGCCCCCAGGTTTGGATTGGGTGAGACACTGAGGACTGGGCAAGTGAGAACCTCAGGAGGGGAGGGATGGCAGAGGGGGAGAATCCAGACGAGCCCAGGCAGAGCAGGAGTAGGGGATCACACATATAGACACACTCACACACACAGACACACACACACACAGACACACACACACACACACACACACACACACACACACACACACACACAGTGAGCCAGGGGCATAGGAGAGTGTCACCAGTCCTGGAAGGGGGCTCAGGCTGCCGTGTTAGCAGGAGAAAGTGGGGTTCAAGGTGTAAGAGATGAGAAGGGAAGGGTGTGAGATGAAAGCAGGCTTGTTCATTCTGGAGAGCCAGGCAGAAGGGGGCCAGCTCTGGGTGGGCTTTGTGGGGGAGGAAGCAGGGTTGGGGAGGATGGGGGAGTGAGGGAACTGGGCTGCCAAGCTGCCCCTACTTCACAATCTGTAGGATGAAATTAGGGCCACTAGGTGGCGCCACAGTGCAAAAAGCGCCAGGCCTGGAGTCAGAAGACTCATCTTCTGAGTTCAAATCTACCCTGAGACACTTCCTAGCTGTGTGACCTTGGGCAAGTCACTTCTCTTTTATTTGCCTCAGTTTCCTCATCTGTCAAACGAGCTGGAGAAGGAAACAGCAAACCACTCCTGTGTCTCTGCCGAGAAAACTCCAGACAGGGTCATGAAGAGACAGACATAGCAGAAAAAAACAAGGAAGGCAGAAATTAGGGCTAGTCAAGGGGAAATGTGACTGATTTCAGAAAAAAACAAGCACGTGTTGAGATTCCAGACGAAGCGCCCTGCCCAGGCCGCCTCACACTGTGCTCCTTTTCTTCCCTTTCCAGCACTCCAGCTGGGTCCCCCTCCACACGCTCCCCCACACCAGGTACCTGCAGAAGATGGCAGCCATTGGCCGCTACATGGAGCTGACCATCGAACATGTACAGGAGGTAAGGGACCGGAGAGACGAGGGCTCCGGCCAGCGGCTGGACCTGGACATTTGGGGGAGGGGACAGTGGGGTAGGATGAGGACAGAGGCCATGGGAGTTGAGGAGAGGAGAAAGAGTGACTGGGCGGCCCATAGGGCAGCGCTGAATGATAAGGTCTGCCTGCAGTGGAGCGAATTGGAAAGGAGACTGCGTGGGGGAGGGGGGAGGGTCTCCTTCCCCTGGGTCTGTGTCCCGGAGGCGGGAGGAAGGCAGCCAACCTCAGGGGAGAGGCTTGGGATGAAGGGAAGTTTGTTAGTACAAAGTTCCTGGAGGGGCCCTGGAGTGGGAGGCCAGAGAATGGTCAGTCAGTGAGCATTCATCTCCAAAGCGTTTCAGGGACTATGCTAAGCCCTGGGGTATGAAGAAAGGCAGGGGTGGTCCCTGCCCTCAGGGGCTGATCTGACGGGACAGCCAGCCATAGGACAAAGTTGGGAGGGGGACCTGGGCAAAGCTTCCTGTAAAAGGCGGGATTTTAGCTCAGATTCTTGGGAAACCAGCACAAAAAATAAGAGGAAGACTCCAGGCCTGGGGCACAGCCTGGACAGTGCCTGGAGTTGGGAGATGGAGGGTTTGGGTGGAGGAACAGCCTGAAGGCCAGGCTCACTGGATCCAGGAGTACACAGAAGGGTGGGAGGTGTCAGGGCTGGAAAGGTTGGAAGGAACCAGGTTGTGAAGAACATCAGAAGCCAAGAGTTAGGGAACCTCTAGGGTTCACTGAACCTGTGCTTCAGGAAGATCACTTTGGTGGCTGAGCAGAGGATGGGCTGGAGGAGGGGGAAATTGAGGCAGGCAGAGCCGCCCCTCCCCCAGTCCAGGAAGGAGGCGATGAGGGCATGGAGCTGGGGGGGGGGGGGTGGCAGAGCCAGGAGAGAAGAGGCCTCGGCAGCACTTTGGATGTGGGGGTGCAGTGAGAGAGAGTAAGGAGTCAGGAATTAACCTGGGGCTGAGAGCCGAGGTGGCCGGGAGGATGGTGGTGCTGTGGACCCAACAGGGAAGTCAGGGAGAGGAGGAGATGTTAGGAAAATGGTGCCGAGTCCAGATTTGGCCACGTTGAACTCAAGATGTCCACAGGACGTCCATCTGAGGGGCCCAGCTCGCAGAGCGGGAGACACCTGGCTGGCAGAGCAGAAGTAGGGCTCAGAATTCTCATCTCGGCCTGAGTCCATGGGAGTGAGGGGCAAGATCAGCAGAAGACAGGTCTGGATGAGGGCTGGCTTGATAGTGGGTGGGAGGGGAGCTACCAGCCGCCCCCAGGGGTCCTGGCCAGTGCTGGGCACTTTAGGGCAGTTTGCCTTGGGGTGGGTCGACCCCAGGAGGTGGGCATGGCAGCCAGAGCCTCCCCGGCTCGGTCAGGTGCTGATCATGTGCCGATCATGTGCCAGGGGGTGGCGCCTGGGGCAGAGCCCGGCTTGGCTCCTGCTGGTTCTGGCTCTGGTGGCTAAGCCTACTGACCTTCTTTCCACTTCGGAGAGTTGTCGGTGTTGGAAGGGCTCGGCCTCAGGGCCCTGAAGCAGGACTGGTCTGGCATGGAGCACGGCCTAGCTTCTGGTGCTCCCTTGCTCTCACGGGTCCCCCCCTTATTCATCCCTCAGGGACTGTCCAAGATGCCAGGGCCACTTCAGTCACCTAAAGGCCGGTCTCACCTTGAGGCTCTTTCCTGATCTGAGAACCAGACTGAGCAGACCACATGGCACAGGAATGTGTTATTAGGAAAAGAATTTCCCTTTCCTTTCTGAAATGAGAGGGAGGGCAGTGTGGTGCCACAGTCCATGAGAACGTTGATCTCGTTGTCACTGAGGCAGTGTGCTGGACCTGCAGTCACAAAGACCTGAGTTCAGATCCCATCTCAGACACTAGCTGTGTGACCCTGGGCAAGTCACTTAACCCCTGTCTGTCTGTGTCCTCAAGTATAAAATGCTGATTGCCAGGGAATCAAATGAGATAACATTTGTAAAGCGCTTAGGCCAAGGCTCAGCACACAGTAGGTATTTTATAGTCAGTGTTGCTTTCCTGGGAGGTGAGCCCGTGAGGGCGAGGACAGGTATCTCGGTCTCTTCAGTGTTCAGCCCCAGGGCCTGCCACATAGCAGGTGCTTGTCCACCTTGAGCAGCCCCTGGGGCCCCTCCCATTCTTAAAGTTCTGGTGATGCTGTCCGTCCTCTGGTCCTAACCACTCACAGGGGAGTCTCCTGGGGGCGAACCCGCTCAGGATGCCAGATTAGTGCTGATAATCCTGATCTCAGAGTAGACAGGACCATTGTGGGATGGGCTTGCCAAATCCCCTATGGCGAGACCCCTGACCTGTGGAGGGAGTGCCCAGTAGGTCAGAGCTGCCCCAGGCAGGGCTGAGGTTCAGAAGCAGAGCCAGCAGAGCTCTTGGAGATGGCCCGCTTCAGCCCCTCAGCTTACAGACGTGTAAACCAAGGCCTCCAGAGCTTGTGACCCATCCAGGGTCATGCAGTGTCAAAGGGAGGATCGCTACATCATCATGGCAGAGACAGGGATGGAAACTGAGGACTCCCAGGAAGGGAAGGATTTGCCCCCAGAGGCCCAGCTTTTCAATGTTGGACACAGCATTTGTGAAGGACAGGGTCAGAGATGGCCCTGGAAGGACCTTCGGGGTCCATCGAAGCCAGCCCCCTCACTTTCCAGAGGAGGAAACGGAGGCCTGCCAGGAAAGTAGGCTGACCCAAAGGGACTGAGCCCAGGGATGGGCTTGTGAGGAAGCGATCTCCCCATCCCCAGCCTGGGTCTCGGCAGAGCAGAGGTGACCCTGGGCAGGTTGAGTCTGGAAGATCCCTTCAGGGTGGGCGGCAGCCTGAGCGGCCTTGAAGACCAGCTCAGAGGGCCAGGGGAGCGCAAGGGGATGGGTGTGGGCGGCCGCCAGGATGAGAGTTGGTAACTGAGCCCCTAAAGCCGCTGAGTCACGGGCTCCTGGCCTCCCTCCCTCCCCATGGTGCCCTGCTCAGCTTTCCGAGTCAGCATTGTGCCCTTGGGCCAGCCCGGCTCAACTTTCAGGTGCCTTGTGCTCCCTGGGAGAGCTGGCTTGGCATGGGCTCTTTCCTGCTGCCCTCAGCTGCCCTGTCACATGAGCTGCCCGGGGCCCAGGGAAGGAGGGGGAGGAGGATGGGGATGATGGGGAGAAGGGAGAGGAAGAGGGAGGAGGGGGAGGAGGGGAGAGGGAGGGGGAGGGAGAGGGAGTGCCATGTAGTGTAGTGGAAAGGGCCCAGGACTGGGGGAAATAGAACCTGAGTTCAAATCCTGGCCCTGTTACTTACCAGCTGTAGGACTCTGGGCCTCAGTTTCAGCCTCTGTAAAGTGAGGAGGTTGGGGCTTGTCCAGCTGATCACCAGCCCCACAATGACCATCCTCCCGTGGCCCCCCACGAGCCACGGAGGGGAAAGCTGGCCTGGCCTACCTTCTCACGGGCCTCTCAAGGCTTTCCATGTCCATGCTTTGTGTAGGTGGGCTGCAGCACCTCCAGGTTACCAGGGGCCGGCCAGCCAGGTGCCAGGGGCCCACTCCTCCAAGCTGCCCCCTCCCTGCTGGAGCCCCCTGCGTACCCTCCCATCCAGGTCATCCACGCCAAGGTATCTTCAACTAGCTCCTCTGAAGTGTCTTCTATCAACTCTGAGCTGGAGGTAGGCAGGTGCCCAAGGGTTGTGGGGGGGCATTCTTGGGCTCCTGCCCTTGTTCATTGGTCTCAGGGCCCAGGGCCCCCTCCCTGAGGGCTCATCCAGAGCCCCCTTCCCCATCTGGCTTTGTCCTGAAATGCAGAAGAGCCCCTTCAGCTCTGGGGCACCTTTCAGACTGCAGCTGTGATTTGTGGCCTGATCCCGTGCTCCCTCAGACCTGCCTCCTCGGGGAGGAGACTGGTCCCATCTCAGAGTCCAGGCTCCCCCAGTGAGAACAGGAGCTAAATTGGCACAGTGCACGTCTTGGGGCTGGGGGTGAGGGGGACCGTGGGGACAATGACTGCTTTGGGTGACCCGTTCCATGGGATGTGTGCACAAATGAGCAGGGGGAAGGGAGAGAGAGAGAGCAGAGGACAGGTCCCCCGAACCCCGGCATTCCTTAAGGGGAGTACCACAGGAAAGAGTCTGAGAGGTCCTGGGGGTGACCAGGTGGCCCCAGGCATGACCCCAGTTCTCTCTTGTTGGGTCACCACTGCTCCTGGAACCCTTCCAGGAGCCCTGGGTGGACTGACTGGCTCCTACACCCTCCTAGCCCTAGCCCAGGAGCCTGAGATAGCTGTGAGATCGTGAGCAGAACCGAGATGCAGGGCCTGCTGGCCTCTAGCCCCAGGGGAAGCTTCATCCTTACATCCAGCCATTGCTGCACTGGTCAGTCCTGTGAGCCCTGTGTGGGCAGGACCACAGCCTGGGGCATGGTGCCTGCTGGGGGGTGGCCAGCATCAAGGCTGCAGCTGCTGGTCCCTGGGAGCAGACCCTGTGGGGTTGTGACAGGCTTGGCAGAAATCCAGCCCTTGGTTAGAAGGGGGATCAGAAGCCTCCTGTCCTCATCCCCTATGTTAGGAGCAGGCCAACTTTCTGCCGACCATGGCTAAAGCAGCAGCTGGGCGGGGGGCCCTGTCCTTCTGAGGTCTGAGGTGGCACTTTCCCAGAAGTCTTTGGCATGGTGGGGGCCCCTATGTGCACCTCAGGCTGGGGGCAACTGTCCCCTCATGGGAGGGGTGGGCACAGGCCCCCCAGCCCAGGCTCAGGTGATACAATGGATGCTGTCTATGGGTTTCCAAGTCACTATCGGGCTGTGTCAGGGCCATGGACAAAATCAGGTCCAAGACCGATGCTTCGCCTCAGAGTTTAACAACCTTGACCCGGAGTGAGTTTCAAGGCCAGCTAGCCTGTAGATGAGAGTGAGGCCCAGAGAGGCTTGTCCAGGCCTCCACTGGCCTCTCTCTTCTGGCATAGGTGGGTACTGCTGGCCCAGAGGCTGCCTTGGGTTTCACCAGAGCTAAGGCCCAGGCCTTGACCCTGCCCTCCCCAAGCTCACCGGGCCCTGTCCTAGAAGACCTCAGTAGCTAGAACTGTCAGCTGGGACAGGATGGAGCCAGGGCTGGGACCAAAGGTTCAGCACTAACTTCGGTCTTTGCCCTGCAGGGTTTTACAGTCTAGGAAATGATCTCAGAGTTTGGGAGACAGACAGCTGAGCACTACCACTCACAGAGGGGCAGAGCTCACAGGGTCATCAGTGTGGGGGTCCCCCTTTTGGTATTAATCCCACCATTACCAGGTGCTGGGCAAACCTGGAGCCTGCAGGCTGCTTTGCTTAGGGGTTCCACCTGAGTGGCCTAGAGGGGAAGTCTCTGGCTGGGCCCTTCCCTGGGCCTCCCTTCACAGAAGCCTCTGAGATGGGAGGACCTACAGCCCGCTGGCCAAGTGCCCTTCCTAGATGTCCCACCCAGGAAGCTCTGAATGAAGGCTAGCTGCTGCAGGGGTGGGGGCCAGGGAAGGAACCCTCTCTTGTACCATCAGTCCAACTAAAGTGGGCCCTGCCTGGCCCTGATCCAAGGAATAGGCCAATCATTTAGCCCTTCGGGCTTAGGAGAATGTGACCTTAAGTCTCATTCTTCCAGGGGGCAGCAGCCTGGTAAAGTGCTGAGCTGGGAATCCCAAAACCTGAGTTCCGATCTTACCCTGACATTAGAACCCCAACATGCCAGAGGTGACCAGGCCCTCCAAGGCCCCGGAGGGGGATGCCACCAGTGAGTCCTTCCCCGTAAAAATCATGGTGCTTCTTGTGAGGGAAACAATGGAAGAGATGAGGACTTGTGCTGGGTCAGGTTTGCCAAAGACTGGCTGAACTGGGTGAGGAAGTGCCCTCTCAGCTCCCTGTCACTGGCCCTGGAGTCACTGCCCTGGGGTCACTGGCCCTGGAGTCACTGCCCTGGGGTCACTGGCCCCTGGGTCACTGCCCTGGGGTCACTGACCCTGGAGTCACTGCCCTGGGGTCACTGGCCCCTGGGTCACTGGCCCTGGAGTCATTGCCCTGGGGTCACTGGCCCCTGGGTCACTGCCCTGGGGTCACTGACCCTGGAGTCACTGCCCTGGAGTCACTGCCCTGGGGTCACTGGCCCTGGAGTCACTGCCCTGGGGTCACTGGCCCCTGGGTCACTGCCCTGGGGTCACTGACCCTGGAGTCACTGCCCTGGGGTCACTGCCCTGGCTGTCCCCACCCACATCCTTTGATTCGAACCCTGGGGACCTCAGCAGGTGCATTTCCCGCCCCCCTCCAGGCTGCAGGTGGCCCCTGCTTACCTGGCCAAGACCTCCCTTACTGGATGCCCCCTGCTTTCTTGGGGCAGTTCATTTGCTCCTTCCTTTCTAGCCCTTGAAGAGGGCTCAGTGGTGAAGGAGCCCCCAGTCCCAGCCACATGATTTTTGGTGCAGCCCCAGGCCAGGGGTCCTGAATGTGGGCCCCAAGGACTTCTGTTTGGGTTCTGGCTTTACCATGTGCTTCTGGGGGCCCCTATCCAGCTTCACATGGAACTTCAGTGAAATGTAAACCCCTCAAGGGCAGGCTCTGGTTTTCTTTTACTCTGGCATACAGTAGGTACTTAAATGTTCATCTGATCTGGATCAGCTCTGGTGCTGAAGCTGAGAGCCACCAGATGGACCCATTTCTCAGGCACCTCCTGGGGGTGGAGAGGGAAGGTCCGGGTACAGAATGTCGAGCCCTGGGTTTGGGGTTCTTCATCTTCACTGACCTAAGGCACTTTGGGAGCTTCACCTAGACCCTCCTTTGTGGGGAGCAGGGCTCCTGGGGTGCCAGAAAGCTCTACCTTTCCAGGTGGGCTTTTCAGCTTTTTTTTTTTGTTTCTTTTTGCCAGCTCTGTTTTCTAATTTTAGAGGCTTGAATCAGACCCTCTGTGTCCCACAATTAATAACCAGGATGCTAATGATTTTACGTCTCCTCCTCTGGCCACAGGCTGACGGTCACAATTCTTGCTCCCTCGCTGACTGGCTGCCTCTCTCCCTCACTGGCACCCACTTCCTTTGGCTAGTACGTGCTCATCAGCCTTGGGCCTCCCTCCCCCCTCCCCACCCACTCCCCTCTGCCTGGTGATGGTGAAACTGGTCCAACCCTCTTCTCCATCTCTCTCTTCCTTCCACAGCAGAAGTACTGGGAGGCCCTAAACTCGGAGCAGGTATGGAAACTCCTCCCTTCCCTCCTTCCATCTCCTACTGGGGGCTGCCTCCTAGCAGATCTGGGGCCTCTGTTTTCTGACCCTGGGCAGGAGGGTCTGGGGGAGGTCACATCAGTCCGGAAGAGGTTTGCTCTCCCTCAGACCCTGCCAAGAGAAGGTGTGGACCCTTGTGGTAACCCCCTTGTAGGAAGGACCCATGCCCCCAGAAAGCAATCCATGACCCATGGCATCCCTCCAGGCAAAGTGGGGAGAGCTTTGGCCTCCAGGAACCTGTGGAATTTGTTTGGTCCTGACCTCGACTTAATTGGTGTGAGGGACATCCTGGTGAGGAAATTCCCTCCATTGACCTGGGTCAGCTACTCATCTACCCTTGTGGTCTCAGATTTGGGTCCCCTAAGTGAGGTCACTCATCCAGGGTCACGCAGCCAGGCAGTGTCCAAGGGAAGGTTGCAGTTGTCTTCCTGAAGGCAGGCCCAGTGCCCTGTCCACTGAGCTACACTGCCCTGACACTGGGGTCCAGCCCCCCAGAGGCTACCCAAGTCTCTTCCCCAGGGCTGGTGCCTTGGGCCCTTTGCCATCCTGAGGATGGGTGGAGAGCAGGGCGGCTTCCAGCATGCTGGGATCCCAGACTTGCTAGGACTGCCCTGGGTAGGGGTTCAGGGGGAGCACAGTGGCTTCCATGCGCCATCTCCTCTAAGCTCCCCAGCCCCATTGTGAGATAAGAGTAACAGGATAATAACCTATGTTTACTGACCATCTTCTGGGTGTGGACGGTGTGCTAGGTATGTGGTTATATATCTTATCACATTCTTTCCTCACAAGAGCCCTGAGAGGTAGGCACTAGTATTATCCCCACATTACAGTTGGGGAAACTGAGACAGATGGTGGGGAGATGACTTGCCCAGGGTCACAAACACACTAGCTGATAAGTCTCTGAGGCCAGATTTGAACTCTGGTCTTCCTGACTGTGCTGTCTGTATTCTGGGTGAGGTACCGGAGGTCCCCGGTGAGCACTGTAAGAGGTGGTGCTCCTGCACAGACATCGTCTTCAGGCTGGTCTCTCCCCTAAGCCAGGGGAGCTCTAGATCTAACTAGGATTGAAGGAGGATCTGCCCCCTCTACAGGTGGCCAGCCAAGGGCCATCTAGCCTTCTGCTGTGATGTGCTCTAGGGGGCCGCCCTTCCCACTCTGGGATGCTCAGTTATTTGGCCTCCTTCCTACCCCACGGGTGTGATTCTGAGGCCCTCCTGCCAATGCCCAGACAGGGCCTGAGAAGGATGGAGCTGCAGACAGGTTGGTGAAGCTGTGCAGGGATGGGGCCCTGGACCGCTGACCCCCAGAAGACCATGGCTGGTCCAGCGTTCTGACCTCTGCAGCCAGGCTGCCCGTTGGCCTTGGACGTGAGGTCACTTGTGTGACCCAGATTAGGGGCTGCAGAGGCAGCCTGGCATGGGTCAGGAAGGGCTGGACTTGGTGCCCATCAGCTGCCTTGTGCCCTTCTGAGGCCATTTCCGGGGTCCCAGTCACACTGGGCAGTCATGCCCACGGATGGGTACATCATGGAGCAACTTTGATAGATGTTTCCTTGACTTACAATTTATTCTTTAAAAATTCTCAGTTCTTGAAACTCCTGGGGGAGGACAGGTCAAAGCAGCCTGACAGGGAAGAGGGCAGAGAGCCTGAGAGCCTGGGTTCAGATCCTGCCTCAGACCCTCACTAGCTCTGTGTGAGCCCTGAAGCTTTCTGAGCCTGTTTCCTCCTCTGTAAAGTTCTGAGATCTGAGATGATCCAGGCCAAACCTGGCCCACCTGCTCTGGGAGGATCCTTGGGCTTTGTCAGGAGTCAGAAACGTCCTCTGGTGATTCTGTCTGGGGTGAGGGACCAGCTCCAGCCCAAGAAATGAGCCCACTTGGGGAGGGACCGTGTGGAACTGGGAGGGCCAGGGAAGCGCCCCGGAGGAGAGGGACCTGAGCTGGGTCTCGAAGGAAAAGATTTGGTCAGCTGCTCCACAAACATGCCACACAGGCACACCAGGTGCCAGGCCTGCGCCTTGTGCTGGGGACACCGAGAAGGGCAAAAGTCTGGGGGCCGCCTCAAAGGAGCTCACAGCCTAAGGGGGAGGCGGCTGGACCTCAGCAGGCACAGAGAGCATGGAAGGCATCATGGCGGGAGTGGGCAATGGAAGATGGGAGTCATCAGGCCCAGATGCAGAAGGAAAGGCACCCCAGGCAAGGGCGGCTATCCTGAGTAAATAAATGCATGGAGATGGGAGAAAATAGTGTGGTCAGGGGGATAGCCAGAAGTTGAGTCTGGCTGGAAGTAGAAGGTTTGGAGAAAGAAAAGTACGGAGGAAGATGGGCCATAGCATCCATCATTCAGACCCGCTTTGACACGGAGCTTCCCGGTGGACAGAAAGCAGACCTTGAGCCTGGGCTCAGGTCCTGCTTCCGACACAGACTGTGTGACCTTGGACGAGTCACTGAACCTCTTGGGAGGATTTCTAGCATTGTACTGCAGAAGAGGTGCTGCCTTGCATTTGTGGAGGGAGCTCCCCATCCAGGAGTTCCCTGGGCAGTAACTGCAGGTCCAGAGCCGCTCCCTGCCAGCCCAGCTCCTCCTTTGTCTGGTGAATAAGGGACAAGAAGGGGTCAGAAGTCCTACATTACTGTGGGCAGGTCAGTCCTGCTCCCTGGGTTTCTGCTCCCTAGTTTCCTTCTCTGTATGGGTATTTTTCAGGTCCCTGCTAGCCCCAGGTCCATAAGGCTTGGATGATTGGCTTGTGACTGGGAGCCACAGCCAGAGATGGCAATGACAGCCCGTGGGTGTTTTGTGTTTGGTCCTTGTCTGAGCAGCCCTGGCTCTGTCCCCTGGGCCTTGGCTTGAGGCTGGGCTCTGTCCCAGCCCTCTGGGGGCACCTGCTGGAGAGCAGGAGTCGGGAGGGAGCGGATGTCTGACGGATGTGTCTTCTGTCTGTAGTGGGATTCCGAAGACGTGAATCTGCCGTGGAACAAATGTGGCATGGAGACACCCAGGGCTCGGGCCCAGGAGGGTCCAGGCAAACAAGCCCACCCAATAACTGATCCTCAGTGAAGCCTCGGGGCCGGCCGACTGGGAGGCCTTGTTAGGAAGTACTGCTGTCAGGACCTCTGGGGGTCAGGCCCTGGGGGAGTGCTCAGCACACAGGGGCTAGGCATGGCCTTCACCAGAGTTCACGATGCCCTGAGGCTGTCAGGAGAGGGAGAGACTCTGTGATGGAGGACACCTTGGCTGCGCCTCCCATCAAGAAGAGTGTCTGGGAAGCAGGACACCAGGACACGGTGGGAACCAAGCATGGCCATGCAGTGGCCAACTATAACTGTCCTCTCTGCAAAGAAAGTGACCACAGAGGCTGGTGTCCTGATGGAGCTGGGCCCCTTCTCAGGGTTTGGTTTTTCATCTTTCCTTCCTTCCTTCAAGATGACTGTAATTAATGACACAGCCTGTTATGAGCTGGGACAGTCTCAAAGGCAAGGACCTTCAATCCTAGTAGAGGGTGTCAGCAAAGTCTTGGGCCCTCTGTCCATTGCTGTAGGCTTCATCATCATCCCTGGCTCTCACCGGATCCCCAGCCTCTCTCCTCTCTTCCATCCATCCATCCACCCATCCACCCATCCGTCCGTCTATCCATATGTCCATCCATCTGTCTGTCTGTCCATCCATCCATCCATACGTTCATCCATCCATCCTCTAGCAGCATGTATCAGGTGCCTGCCAGAGACAACCACCAGGCCCAGGCCAGGGGCTGGGGGACTGGGAGCTGGACACATGAAAGCGAAAAGAGGATACTTCTTCACTCGAGGAGGAAGGCTACATTCTAATGGGGGGAAACAGCAGTCCCTACATGGTCTAGACAAGGTCATTTCACCATTACTGACCAGGTCTAGCAGGGGCCTGAGGCTGTCCTCTGACTCCCCCGAGGGAGGCACTAGCTGGAGGTTCCAGAAGTGACCAGGTCAGCCCCTTCTCTGCACCTGGGCAGCAGCGCCTTCCTCCATTGTCTGGCTGCAGGAGCCAGGGCAAGAGGGGGCACCATCCAGATTTTTACCTGAGGGAATTTTGAGCATGTTTGAAATGCAGAGTAGGGGTGTTAAGGGGCCTCGATTGGCGCCCCAAGGTTTAATTAAGCATAATAGGTCGACCTTCCCTGAGCCCAGCCGAAGACTGTCAGGTCTCACAACTGTCTGGAGTCCCAGCATTAGCCTTTGATGCTGTCCGTTGTCACTGAACTGAAACTGAGGGGCTAATAAAGGGAATCTTCTGATTACTGTAGCTTGTGTGCACAAGGGCAGCCTGCCCTTCATCTGAGAGATGGGTTCAAATCCTGCCAGGCTGAGGAAGAGGGAAAGAAGGGAGTCTGCTCCTGGACCTGCCCTCCTCTAGGCCAGGGTTTTGCAACGGGGGCTGTGTGACCAGCCAGCCAGCAGCTCTCCTGCTGGGCTTGCTTCCAGCCTTGGTAGCTCAACATGCACCACCAATGGCCCGGGTTGGTACCTCAGGGTGGTCACAGCAGCTGTGCTCTCCACTCTGGGGCGGGAAGACTTCCCCTAGCTTCCTGCTCCCCACATGTTTTGGTGGGAGGGAGTGAGCTGGCGAGTTTGGGAGACATTGCAGATCCCCTGGCATTATCTTTCCCCCAAACCCTCCCCTCTCCTGAACTTCCTCATTTTATTCAGCTGAAACCGCCCTCCCAAGTCACCCATGAGCCCTTAACAACCAGATTCCCTGGGCTGGTTTGTTTTTTTCCTCAGTCCTCATCCTTCCTGAGCTCCCTTTGACAGAGTCCATCATGCTCCCTCCTCTCCGGGTTATTCCAGACAATTTGTAGCCCATAACAATGTTCCTGGATACATAGAGGCAACCATCATGGTAGTAGGGAGACAGCTAGCCTTAGAGTGAGGGAGACCTGGAGCTCCTGGCTGGGGCCCCTGGGCAAGGGCCCCCTCTCAGGCCAGTCCTGAAGAGGAGCCAAATGTTCCAAAGGAACATTTTAATGGACTTTGAACTCATTTAGAAAATACCTTTTATTTGTAAAAAATATAAAAATGCAATGCCTTCCAAAGAGTTTGCAAGAACAGAACTGAGGGAGACTGAAGAGTGCTCACTGAGTTCCCACAAAGATCTACCTATGCATGTTTGGTGGATAGGATTGAGAAATGCTGGCTCAGCCAGCAGGGAGAGGCTTCCCTCCTAGTCATTGGGCCTGCTCTACATGAGCTCTGGCTGCCTTTGAAACAAGGACCCCCAAATGACCCACTTAGACTCTGTCACTGAACCCTCTGTCTTGCAGGGTTAGAACGAGGTGGTCAAAAACCCTGATGTGTCTCATTCATGTGACTCTCTCCCAAAATACCATAACTGATCATTTTAGTTCAGGATATTTTAGTGAAAGCAAAAATGCTTTTGTACTGTGAATAAATACAATTTTTCCACAATATTCATCTTTTCTGCCTATTTTAGAATTCTGTTTTGTGTAGGTTCTACACTGTACATGAGTATTAGTACAGAAGTGGGTGTGTATGCTTTTATAAATAAGAGAAGATCCTCATTCTGTGTGGGCAAGCTGGAGGGGGGGGGTGTTGTAATCAAAACCTCAGGAGACAGCAATGATGTCTCTGAAGCCACATGGCTGTGCAGCAGCCCCCACGCAAGGACCAAGGCGCTTCCTGAGCGTGGCATCCCAGGGCAACCCACAACCCACAGCCACACTAGCCCCGCCATCACACCTCCCTCTTCCTCCCAGTGCTTGCTCCTCTCCTCAGGGAGTCTTTCCCAGCTGCCTTTGGCACTGGGCACACAATGAGAAGTCTGGGGTTCAAACCCCAGCCCAGTCACTTTCCCTTTTGGATGACCTGGGTCTAGATTGTAGCCATCTTCTATATGTCTGGCTATCTCAGTAGAAGGCACATTCCTGGAGGGCAGACACCCCCAAGAGTCTCAAGGGTTTTGGCCTTTGTTTGAATCTCCAGTGTTTAACAGGACTTAGGGCACAGCAGGCACTTAATAAATGTGTGTTGAATGACTGACTGACCTTAGGCAAGCACTTCCCCTCCCTGGGTCTCCATTCCTCCTCTGGTGACCTCTGAGGTCTCTTCCAGCTCCAGCGTGACTCAGTGCCTTGGGTAGAGATGGCGCACAGTGTGTCACTTGTGACTCACTTGTCAGAGCCTAGAGTTCCAGGGGGAGATTTGGCATTGGAGGGAGGGAGGGGATGGGGAGGTAGGAGGGGGTGGGGAGGTGGGAGAGATAGGGGGGTGGGAGGGGATGGGGGAGAGGGTAGGGAGGTGAGAAGGTGGGAAGAGGTGAGGAGGTGGGGGGTGGGGTACCTCTTCTTAATCCCTTACAGACTAGTCTGGCTTCTGATCCTGTCATGTCACTGAAGCTTCTCAACAAAGTGACCGACAACCACTTTGTCACCAAATCCAATGGCCTCTTCTCCACTCCCATCTTCCCTGGCCTTCCAGCAGCACTGTGGATCATCTTCTAGGTGAACCTGCTCTAGGTTTTAGGGACACCTCACCCAACTCTTTCCTGGCTCTCCTCCTCTCTGCTCTATTGGATCTTCTTCTGTGCCCCCCTCCCTGCCTGTGGGTGCCCCCAGGACTCTGTCCTGAAGGGAGCAGGGCAGCAGAAAGAAGGGGGTAAGGGCTGCCCAGACTGTTGCTCTGCCTGAAATCAAAGGGCACAATAGGAATTCAGTGGCTTGGAAGGAAGTTGCATTGGGGCCCCTAGTCTGTCTGAACCCCCAACTTCTGAGCAGTTCATTATACACCTACCAGAGTAAGGATGCACTTCAGCCTCCAGGTATGCATCAATGCCCACTCTGCCCACCAGGCCCCACAGCCTGCACCCTCTTTGGCTTCTGGATCATCCTAGGGATTCAAGCCCAGATAAAACAAAAATGCAACGCAGGGAACAGAGACTGGTGCTAACCTCACCCGAGAAGAACAATAATGGTGAGAGAATATCTCCTTTATGTCAATACGTTATCAAAGTTGATGCCACAACAACCCCAGTAGGTGGGTGCTATTATTAGGTCATTTTACAGTTGAGGAAACTGAGGCTGAATCACTTCGAAGCTGAAAACACCTTAGTGACCATCAAGGTCTGCTCACACCCCCGAGGAAGTCCCTGCTACAACCCCCTACTTGCCTACCCACCCCTTCCTCCCCCAGGGATAAAGTGACTGGACTGTGGGTACAGCAACACATCCATGGGGAGGGCCTGTGGTAGGAAGGCACTGCTGTGCCTCCTCATGTCCCAAAGTCTGAACTTGATGGCTGCTTAGGCTGAGCAGAAGGCCTAGCCTTCCTATACTGGCCACTGGTAGATACATGGTTCCAGGGAGGCAGGAGGAGTGGGCAGCATATCCCACCCCCTGAGCAGGCTGGCACTGCTGGCTTCTGTGAGATGAGTGCTCTGGCCCCTTGTGCAGCCAGAGGCTCCAGGCTGGGCTCAATGTGGGGAGATCATCCGACTTCCATTGGAGCTGGTGCCCAACCTAGGACCTTTGGTCCTTTTAGCTTTCCAGGCTTATGGTCTGCTTTGTGTTTTCAGCCTTTTAAATGTGACAAAGCTATGTAACTAACCCGGGAAAAGCCTCTCCTGGCCCCAACCCTACAGCAGTTCCCTGGAGTTGGCCTCTTATTCAGGCTTAGGGACAAGAAAGGCGAGAGGGGAGCTGGATTCCCCATTCTAGAGATAACTGATCCCTCCTGGTGGGAGCCCGTAAAAGAGCAGCCTGAGCAAGCCTTGGCACCATTTTGTTTACTGGCTGGACCAGTTTACCAGCCTGGAGGAGCCTGGGTTTCTAGGGAAGCCCCACCTGCCTGGAGGGGGGGGCAGTGAGTTGGGTAAGGACAGCCAATCGGCCATCTGCTGAAAGTCTCAGAGGACGATTGATGGGCTGCCCAGTCCCCACCTGCTGCCCACGTGTCCACACCATCGAGAGATCATGGCACCAAGAAGGGAGATGGATGGGTGGGACCTTCGTGACTACCTGATCTGATCCTAGGCTGGAACAGCTGGGGCTGCCTCCCAATCCTCCCTTCAGAGACCTGTGGGCTGGTACTCCCTCCACCCCTCCTAGAAACCATGAAAAAGATTTCCCAAAGGAAGCATTAGGAGGCCCAATGGCTGAGTCACCCATGACGGATGGAGCCAAAGCACCTGGAAATGTACACTCCAGGACAATGGGGGCCAGAGGGACAGAGGGTGACCTCACTCATCCTTTCTTTCTGTGCTGACCGGACACTCCCTCCCCTGGCCCACCCCTACCAGCATACCAGACAGATGACTGAATGAACTGGGGATGATGGCAAGGGTTTGCCTTCCCCCCTTCGTTGAGGCCAAGAGGCAGAGCACAGGGAGCCAGAGAATGGGCCCCAGGGAGGTCACCAGGACCTCTGCCCCTCCCTCCCTTGGCAGCTGTAGGAACAACTGGGTTTGGGGCCTTTCCCACTGACGTCTGACTGGAGCCCTGCCTCTCCAGGCTTACTTCTGGGGAAGGTAACATGAAACTCATGTCTTCTCAGAGGATGGGGGCCAGCTGGCTGCCTGTGCCTGGAAGGTCTGGGCAGAGCTCCAGATGGCATCCTGAGGGAACTCAGCTCCTGGTGATGTCCCTCACTGGCCAGGTTTGCAGGCTGATGGTAAAGGGCTCAGGGTCCTTTCCCCTTCATCCCTAGCTAGGGATCTATGTGGGCTGCCATCCGAGAGCCAGGGCTCTCCCACATTCTCATGCCCTCTGACCTCTGACAGGACCCAAGGCTTGGCTGAATACTTGAAAACTCAGACAATAGCCTGGTCAAGCCTCGGAAGCCCCAGTGGAGAGAAGCTGGAGATCCTGTGTTTGCCTCCACCCAGGTCAAACCAATCTGTCAAAGGCTATTTTCCTTTGTGTGCCCTGAGCCCCTCAGCCTCCTCAGCTGATAAGATAGGGTCCCCGAGTACAATGACCCTTTCCGGAGATACAATTCAGATGCTTCTGAGAAAAGAAACAGCCTCCCAGGGAACCTGATGGAGGCTTTTCTGAGCACACAGAAATGTAGAGGGTCTTGCCCTGCTCAGGAAAGAGCCGTGAAGGCAGATCTGCACTGGGATGCCCACGTGCCTGTCCACAGAGTGACTAAGCTCTTCCTTATCCATGCTGGGCCAGGCACTGTCTGGGGACACAGAAGCAGAGCCTGCCTTGTGGAGCTGCCGTTGTCCCAGGGGAGATAATCCATCAGGAAGTACCTAGGAAGGACCCATTGGGAGCCAGCATGGAGGGGCTAAGGCAGACCAGAAAGTGACATCAGAGGGGCCAGAGGCAGAGGAGGAGTGCTCTTCTTGGGGCAGGATGATCACTTGGGCATGGGGCTCAATCCGTTTGAGCCCTAAATCTAGCACTTACCTGCCACATCTCCATGGACAGCCTCCCACTCTCTAGACTTTGGGTCTTTCCTCTGTGAAATGAGGGGAGTGGGGTGGTGTGGGAGAGACTAGAAATGAATAAAGGTCCCTTCTTCCACCTCGGAGCCTGTAAGTTTGGGGATCCTGACTCCTGGCATGGGCCCTGAAGCCTGCAAGTGAATGGCGTCCCCAAAGCAATGTCTAAGCAGATCACCCTTCTGTGGAAGGGGGCTCACCCTGGATGGTGAAGCCCCCTGAGGGGACCAGTGTTTGGGGAAATGCATTTAAGATAGTGGGTGGCATTTTGGGAGAGAGGGAAATCTAACTCAATTTGATCTTTACCGTAATGTGTTAAGCAGCCATGCCTGTTGGACTTGCCTGGAAGCCCTGCTCTCTGGGCAGCTAAGGCTGGTGGATCATCAGAGCTCAGGAGTTCTGAGCTACAGGAGGATTTAGTTCGATGTCAGCACTTAAGCCTGGCACCAAATATGAACCCCAGGGAGCAGGGGGTCCCCCAGTGCCCAAAGGGAAGCAAACTGGCCTAGAGTGACAATAGAATCAGCCCTACAAGTGGCTGTGCACATGCAACCTGGCCAGCCAGGGGGGACCAGGTCACCAAAATAAAATTGTATTAAGGATCCATTGCATGCCAAGGTCTGTGCTTGGCAGGTATGTTTAGATGATGCTGTCCCTATGTGCATGGGAGCTCCAAGACAGACAGATACTGCCAACAAAACATCACACATGACCCATCAGCCATTCTGGAGCCCTGAGGCTCTGCGGCATTGAACTGTCTTCCTCCTCTCAGACTGGCCAGGGCACCCCAGGGCAGCAGAGGCTGCCACATGCCTGAATGGGAAGGATGAATGGGTTGGGAGGCCCATGGAGAACAGTCCAAGAGGCACTGGAGTCCTCTCAGAATTAGGCTGTTCCATTTGTCATGGTGAAGGCTCTGTGACCCCCCCCCAGGTCCACCCTTGTGAGTCCCAGGTTGGAAATCTGCAAGAAAAGCTGCTCACATCCTTTGACCCAGGGATCACACCATTGGCCCTATGCTCTGGGAGGGCAACCACAGACAGAACAGCTTCCTAGAGGCCAGAAGAGTCATAGGGACACTTGTAATGGCAAAGACCTGGAAATTAAATAGGGTGTCATTGGCTGAAGATGTTCCAGCAAGTCGTGGCATATGAAGGGAAGGGGGAAAGCATCTATATAGCACCCACTGCATTCCAGGCATAAGGCGAAGCACTTTACAAAGATGATCTCATCTGACCCCCCCCACAGCCCTAGGCCTAGGTACTGTTATGATCTTCATCTTACAGGTAAGAAAATGGAGACCGACAAAAGTGAAGTGACTGACCCAAGGTCATACCTCTAGGAAGTGTCTGAGGTTGGATTTGAACTCAGGTCTTCCCGACTCTAGGCCCAGGGTTCCATATTCTGCTCCCATGAGCTGTATATGAATGCACTAGAGAGTAATTGAATGAAATGACCTGACTGTGAGGGATTCTGAGAAATGTGGAAGGATTTGTATGAGCAGATGCAGAGATAAAAAGGCAGAACTGGAAAATCCCCAATGACCAAAGGAGGAAGTTAAAGTCTGAGTGACTGAAAACCCCACATCGGTCTTGGGAAGGAGATAAGGGAAGCAGGGTTCTCTTCATGACAGGGAGGTGGGAGAATACCAGGACAGAATGGTACATACACTGTTTCACGTTGACACTGTGTCTGTTGTCTTCCTTCCTTTCAAGGGATGGTTCAGTTCCTGGGTGATGATGGTGGGGATATTAATACCTAGAAAGTATTTCAATAGAAAAAACATATGGCATAAATTAAATGTGTTCCAAAGAAAGAAAGAAAGAAAGAAAGAAAAATCAACAAAAGAGGGTGCCTGCATTTCACCCTTCTAAGTCTGGATTCTCTGCTGAAAGGTCTAGTCTGTAGGAAATCAGACCCATTGCACAGTGTCTTGAGGCCTCAGGGAATCTATAAATGCCTGAGATGCCTCATGGGAGTCCTAGGGAAAGAAGCTTCTCTATCCTTCCCTAGAGGCTCTCCCTTCCCCTCCCCCTCCTTTCTCCTCCCCCCTCCTCCTTTCCCCTTCCTCCTCCCCTCTCCTCTCCTCCCCTCCCTTCTCTTCTCAGTTAGCTCTATGTCAGGCTCCTTCACCTGGAGCTCCATCCCCAGCCCCTCTCTCAGAGTACCAAGTATCTGCTGGTCATCTCCTTTTACGCACACCTAATCAGTGGCCCAGACATTCAGTGACTTGCCCAGTGTCTGTGGCAGGATTTGAACTCAGATATCCCTGGACCTGAGTCCAGTCCTCTATCCACTGAACTACCACATGTATTGTTACGACCAAAAACATTCAGCAGCTCTTCCCTGTGTGTAAAATTAAGAATTGTCTCCTGGTCCTGGCGTTCGCGGTTCTTCCCTTCCAGCATTGTCTTCCACAGCTCTCACACCTCCATCATCCAGTTTGTTTATCTAACACATCGATGCCCTTTAAGCAACAATTCTGTTCTTTCTTCATGCCCCCAACACCACTAACCATACCCTCCCTTGTAGCAAAGACGTCGAAAAGAGCAAAGCAAACCCATTCTCTGGCTCCGTCTGGCAACAGGCCCTGGGTTCCACCTGCTAATAGACCATCGTCACTTCTCTGCTGAAAGGAGGACCTTCCCTGCCAGCTCCACCGAGTCACCGCAGTCACTGCGGCGTCTTGTCAGAGTCCTTTCAGGATCCCTCTCCCTCTCCTTGTGGCAGCCGCTCTGCAGACAGTCTCCTCCC
Source organism: Pseudochirops corinnae (assembly GCA_028646515.1). Taxonomy (NCBI): domain Eukaryota; kingdom Metazoa; phylum Chordata; class Mammalia; order Diprotodontia; family Pseudocheiridae; genus Pseudochirops; species Pseudochirops corinnae. The sequence continues at coordinate 201,019,983 of CM053591.1, read as the reverse complement.
TCAGTTCTGCCGCTTCCCTCCTCATAGGCTCGCACTCGGCTTCCCAAACTGTTCTGAAAGCTTCAGTCATTGCTTCCTTTGGGATGATCATATTCCATTCCACCCATTTCCCACATTTTGCTCAACCATCTTTCATTTCATGGGGACCTACTTTGCTTGTAGACCTTTGTTCCTCCAAAAAGTGCTGATTGAGATCTTGAATCTGGGAGAGGTATGTACGTGTATGTGTATATGTATGTATATGTGTGTATCTATCTAGGTAGATAGGTAGAAACACACACATTCACATACAGATAGACAGAGACCCAGAAAGGTTATCAATGAATCCAAGAGTAGAGTTACAAATTCTTTTATGAAATGATTGAACCAATTCCCAGCTCCACCAGCAGCTCATTATGAGCCCATCTTCCCACAGTTCCGCCAACAATCACTGTCTTTGGATAGGTATGAAGTCTTTTAATCTGAAGTTCTTACTATTAGTAATTTGGAGCATTCCTTCATTTTCATTTCTTCTTTGCAAAATGGCCTGTTGGAATCCTTTGGCCCTTCGTCTGCTGGGGGCGACTCTTGGGCTCACGCGTGTGTTCCCCATACAACTTGGCCATCCATCTCCTATCTAAGATATTTGCTACAAAGTCATTTTTCCCTCACTCTACAACTTGTCCTATTTTCCTAGGGGCACTGACTTTGTTCATGCAAAAGCCTGTTGATTGCATGTAATCCAAAGTCTCGATATCATCATTTCTGGTCGCCTGTATCTCTGATTGTATAAGAAATCTCCTTCCAGTCATGACTCCCTTTTTCTTTTCTCTAATTCTCTATTCAGTCTGTAGGTGGTTTGGAGCTCACCATGGTGCTAGCAGCCTGATTTCTCCCACCTGGCTTTCTGCTGTTCCCAGCAGCTCTCACTGATCCAGAAGCTCCTATCCCCAGTACTTCCTTTTCTTGGGTTCATTGAAAATTAGGCTTTGGGTGATTTCCTCTAAGTCCTGCTTATCTAACGTGCACATTGTGCTTTCTAGCCAAACTGAGCTCTATCAGCACCTTTTATCCCATCCTTTCCTATCTCAGTGCCTTTAACCACACCCATCCCTCATGTCTTGAGTATATCTCCTCATACTCCACCACCTCCATTTGGTGGTAAAGTCTTTCCTTTCCTTCAAGTTCCAAATGAGATGTCACCTTTTCTGACCTCTCTCCAGCCCTCAAGTGGCAGGGATCTCTTGTCTACACATTTCTCATTGCACTTTGTCCTGATCTCTCTTTTGCATTGATTTCATCCTCCCTGTAGTCATAGGGGTCAGTGTATATACCGTTTCCCTCAATTAAAGTCTAATCTCCTTGAGAGCAAGATCAAAAGCCATAGCATCACAGAATCTCAGAGTTGGAAAGGAGCTCAGTGGCCACCTCACACCTCATCAAGTTACCAAGAGACTGCTGTCAACTTAATGTAAAGGAAACCTTCCTAACAATTAGAGCTGCCCCAGAGTGGAATGAGATGCCTTTCAAGGCTATTGACCTCATTAAAAGTCTCCAAGCAAAGGCTCAATGATCACTTAAAATGCATATTGTAGAGAAATTCCTGTTCGGGGGCGGAGCCAAGATGGC
>CM053591.1:200950264-201017875 GCA_028646515.1 Pseudochirops corinnae | reverse complement strand
ATCTTGTTTATTCCATTACAAATCAAGACAAACATTCACAATATATCACAATATAATTTTCACATTACATCTTATCACAGGAAATGGCCACACAGTTTTCACTACAGTGGCCACAATATTCAGAACAAGGAACAATAGAATCAAACTTCCACTCATGGGGCAACCGTTAACTTACTCAGTCACTAATCTATAATTGACAAATGACAAATACAGTCATTAGAAAAACCACACAAACCCTCCACCCCTCAGTGTCCAGAAAACCTCCCCTTCCAAGGGGAGGCCTTTTCTTCATCTTGACTCTGGGTGGTCTCTCTGATCCCTTGGATCCCCTTCCAAGGTCCCGGCTCCCTCCTGAATCCACCAAACAGTCACCTGGATTCAGGGACAGAGAGCTCCAAGGCCCTTCTCCGGTCCTCAGAGGTAGACAGCTCCCAGGTCTTTGTCCAGTCCTCAGGGCAGTCCCTGGCACACACTGAAGTTCACAGGGTGAAGCACATCTCAAACTCTTCACCACTTCTCTTGCCTGGAACTCAAGGATCAGCCAGGCCACGAACAAAGTCTTATCCTGGTCATGCTTCTTCAGCCCTCCAATGCTTCAGCTGGCTCTAGAGCCTTCATTCCTAGCAAAAGGATAAATCCTCTTAGGAAGCTCAGAGTAGGGTTGGCACCTGCTAGGTCACCAGCCTGCCCTGGAGAGGGGCCTTGTTATCTTTGCCCAGGCAGCCACTCTTTTAGCCATGGGCTGGCACCCAGGGCCATTCCATAAGATCAGCCTTATCAGCCCAGCCCATGCCCTCTGAGTAGCATGTCTGCTCTTCCCCTCACTCCCACTCATCAGGAGGAGGACGTCATGGTCCTGGCCTTGACATTGTCCCCTGACTGGCTGACTGGCAAGAGGGAAGCTTTCAGCCTAGGCCTTTGCTCCATTCAGAACAGAACCAGAGCCAGGGGGCCTGCTTCCCATGCTGTCTCTGCCACTTCCTCCCGGGGACATGTCGCCTAAGATCTCCCAGGACTGGCATCCTCCTGGGGAGGTGGCTGTGTGCGCTGTGCCTGAGAGGTCGGAACAATGCCTGCCCTCTGGGAGCTCCTTTAGCTGTCTTCAGTCTCTGGGAGGAAGCCTGTAAAACTCTTCTTGGCCCCATCTTGTCTTTGAGATGCTTGATAAATGCTTGTGGCCTTGGCTTGCTCAGTGGAATGTAAGTGCCATTAGAATGAGGTGCCTTTCTCTGTAACCCCAGCATTTAGTGTAGCATCCCTTAAGCAGGTAGTCTTCAATAAATGCCAGGCCACATCACTTGACTGTGTGGGGTGGAAAGGGGAGGCCTCCCTAGGTAATCTCTGAAGGTGACATCTTGTTCTGGAGTCAGGCTTTTCCCAGAATGCTTTAGTTTTTGAAACATCTGTGTGTAACATGGGCCACATGACAAATAACCAGATGCTCCTTAGTTTGCATGGATCTATAGGTAAATTTGGAATTCCACTCACCACACAGAGGATCAAGCAGTTTGCAGGGAGTAGGAGGAACGTCATGATGGGGTGGGATGATAAATGCCTTGTGTATATCAGATATTTGAGGTCTAGGGGTCTGATTAGAGGGGGTGTTGAGGTTTAGGGTTTAGGGGTGCTTGAGACCCCAAAATACCAACATACTAGGTCCTGTCAAATGAATTCCACTCAAGCCTTCTCTCAGCCAAAGTAAAGCAAAGTTTATTAAAGAGTCACCATAATAGGTAGACTCTTAAGGAGCCAAAGTCTCTGTGAGGCTTGTATTGACAAGCCGGCCAGAATAATCTGACACAGAGTGAGTCCCCTTTGTGGAGGCAAGATGGATCTTATATACAGAAAGGCTGTGGGAGGATCTAGGGGTGGTCTAGAGGAGGAGTTTGGGGAGGGTCTTCAGGAGGAGTCTAAGGAGGATCTTTGATGGAACTGAGGACAGACTTCAGAAATGGGCTTAAGGGTGAGAAGTAGCTGAAGGCTGCCTGGAGATGACAGACAATAGAGGGCTAGGCTGGTTTAAGGATAACAGGTTTGGGTATAGATATTTTGAGAGGATTTAGGGTGGGGAGTAGCTGGACAATGGAGGGCTAGTCTAGGTTAAGTGTAAAAGAGATTTGGGCCTAGGATAATGAAAGATTTATGCCTCAGGCAAATGGCTCATCAAGTGGGAAGATTCAATCAGAGTTCAAGGGGTTTCCCAGAGCCTGTATCCATTAGGGGGGACCCAAGCCAAAGAACTGCTTTGCTTCCCTGGTCACTCTAGGGCAGGGGTTCTCAACCTTCCTAATGCCACAACCCTGGTATGTGGGCTTATCTTCATGTGGGCAGGCCCACTTGGAGACAGATAGAGGAGTGGTGTCTCAGTTCCTAAGACCATCAGAAATATGTGTTTTCTGATGGTCTTAGGCGACCTCTGTGACCGCTATGAAAGGGTCCTTCAACCTCCAATGGGGTTGCGACCCACAGATTGAGAACTGCTGCTCTAGGGGGACGTATGTAATTCTGCCCAGGCCTGCATGGTGACTCTTGGTTTCACCTTGATTGTTTTACCCCTCTCCTCACCGCTCCTTTATGGCATGCAGGCAGGCTGATGATGGAGGTGGGAGTGGGGCTGCAAGACTCAGCCTGGCCTGTAGCCCCCACAGGAGTCAGGCTCTGCACCCCGTGGAGCACGGTGAGTCTCAGCCCAGAAGGGAGAGCAGGGTCACCCAATGAGTGACTGGTCATCTCTGCAGCTGCAGGTGCTGGGAATCAAGGTGCACACTGGCGTGTTGTGCTGTGTGTCCAAGGGGCTTCTCTCTTCTCACTGTCTCTCTCTTTCTGCTTCTCTCTCCCATCCATTCAGGAGTCACCTACATGGCCAAAGGGCCTGGGGAGAGCGTGACCCAAGGGGGGCATGCCACCTGTCAAGCCACAGTCTCATTCCTTAATTCAAGGAAGACCTAGGAAGAACCAAGTCTGGGGATAGAGCTTTGTATGGGGGGGGTGGGGAGGGGGAAGGAGGTTTGAGCAGGGCCAAGAGATTATCTTGATTCCTAGAGGGAGATAAAATGAATGCATACTGGGCTATCCCTAGGTCTCAGGTGCTGACCAGTCTGGGAAGCGCCTGGGGAAAGTGCTTCGATGTGTATTAGCAGAAAGACCCAAGGCAAACTGCATTTCACCTCTTGGAAGCTTTACTTTCCTCACCTGTAAAAGAGAGATAAAGAGACTAGAGTATCTCCTGGGGCTGCTGCAAGGCCTGCTGGAGAAGCTTCACACCCAGTAAATGTTAGATCAAGTGGTGACTGTTTTTATTCCTTATTTGACATGTCACTGAGAGCTTAAACTCTGGTGGAAAGGGGTTGGCGGCAGCACTGGACCTCAGGGCAGCCACAGGAAGAGTCATTCTGGATTGGAAGCTGATGTGCCAGCCCCTCTGAGGCCTGCTCTGGGGAGGGCCTTTAAGGCTCTGGTCTGCAGCTTGCCAAGGGCTGGGGATGGGGGCGGGGCATCCAAGCTTGGGGCTCCAGGCTCTTTTCCCCAGCGATGAGCATGAGTTTGTCCCAGTCACCCCTATTTTTTGGCCTTCAGTGTCCCCATCTGTCAAAGAAGGGAAACGAACAAGGGCATCCCCATTCCAGATCCAAAAAGAGAAGGCTTTGTCCAGTGCATACCTTGTGCCAGGAGCTGGGCTGAGGCTGCCGGGACAAGCACTCTCTGACCCAAAGGAACTTCTGTTCTGCTGGGGAAAGACCAAGGAGGAAGGTGTTTGTTGTGTGGGTGTGGGCATGGTCTGGAGAAGGTTAGCAAAGTGATCTAGGTGTGTACGTGCATGTACACATACAGCCCTGTACTATGTATGTGCACGTACTCACATATAAGCACATGCCCTTATCTATGTGTGCTACACACGTGTACACAGTGCACACACGGATCTATGCAGGACACAATATACGCGTGCATGTGTGATGTCTCTGTGTGCACATACATGTGCCACCTCACACATGTATCCATGCCTGTGCACACACATACACACGCGCATGCGTGATACTGGTGTGCAGTCTCTGCGTGTGTGCACACATGTGCTGTCTCTGTATGCCATCTAGCTCTAGATCCACCAAGTGCCCCTCATGACAGCCCTAGGAGACAGAGGCCACTATCACCCCATTTTACAGATGAGTACCCTGAGGCTCAGAGGACCAGATCAGCCACCAGGGTTCCCTGTCACCAAGGCCAGCCCATCGTCCCCGCACAGACTGCGTCTGATGCAGTTTCTGGTTCTGAGGTGCACTAAGTAGAGTCCAAAAGGTGAGCGCAGTAAGAGGGGCTTGCAGCTGGTGGACGGGAGCCAGACCAACAGTACTCATCCCATCTCCTACCCCATAGCCTACAAAGAGGTTGCTCAATCTAGGCCCGGCCCATTTCAGCCCAGCCACCGGCTCCTAGGCTGGCCCCTGCTCGCCCCTGCAGGCCGGGCTTTGAGGATCCCACGAGCTGGCTGAAAGGCCACTTTCCATGGCACAGAAAGGAGGAAGGGACAGGCAGTAGGCAGATGTTTGCTTTCCCCAGCACCTGGCGTCATCTGGCAGGGCTCCTGGGCTGTAGGTGTCTGCCCACGGGGATGCTGGGGACTGTGAGGATGGTAGGGATGGTGTGGATGGTGCCGCTGAGGGGCTAGCTTCGTGGGCTGGGAAGCACAGCTCAGGGGCCTCCTCCTACATGTGGCCTCTCCTGCCCACCCCCCTCCTCCCTGCTAGCTGTCAGGGCATCTCCAATGGCTTCTGGTTTGCTCATCTTCTGGTGTGGGCTGCATCCGCCTCCCCCAGAGTGCAAGCCTCCCGAGGGCAGGGGCTTCTGAGCCAATCAGTGAGAGCTTGTGGAATGGAACTGATGAGACTGCGGACTCTTCAGGAGAGCTTGGATTTGGGAAGAGTGAGAGTTTCTTTTTAGAAAAAGTTAAGATTCTCCCTGGGAGCAGGAGAGTGGGCAGCTGGGATGTCCCCCAGCAGCAACCCTGGCAACGCTGCTATCCCGGAAGCAGCAGAGAGAGCCTTGGGGTCCGGCTCCTGAAGTCCATAGGGAGCCATTGGAGTTTACTGAGTAGGGGGTGACACGGGCAGACGGGGCTTTAGGAAAATCCCATTGGTGACTGAATGGAGCTGGACTGGGGTGGGGGGGACACCTAAGGCAGGCAGACCCTACCCCAGCAGCTACTGCAATGGGCCAGCTGAGAGGTGATGAGGGTCTGCACCAAGGTGGGGGCAGGGTCAGAGGAGGTGTGTTCAAGAGAGGCTGTGAAGGCAGAAAGGACAGATTTGACAATTAATTGGACCTGTAGGGTGACTTCAGGTGAGAAGTCCAAGATCCTGTCTTTAAATTAGACATGGATGGAGCAGATGGGGGGCCTCAATGTTGGAGAAACAGACATCAGCTTCGTCATATCCCTCCCCTTTCCCCATAAACCTGTTAGGAGATGAGCTTATCACTCAAGACTCCCTGGGCAGAGATGGCGTCAGTCCAGGCCTCTGACCTCCTCCGACCCTCCGTGGTCTCTGCCCTCCTGCAGCCTTGCCCCAAATCTGGCCTTCTCTTCATTTGCCACCAGCTGCTCAGCCACCCCAAATGGGGACACCGTCCTCCTCTCTGCCCACCTTCTGGCTTTCTCACCCAGGAGACTTTTTAAGCTCCTTGAAGGCAGGAACTCTTTCTTGCTCTCATCGATACTGCTGGCACATAGTAGGTACTTAATTTTTTTTAAATTTAAGTTTATTTTATCATAATAAAATAGTTCCTGCCCTCAAAGAACTTCCATTCTATGGGGGAAGACAGCAAGTGTATCTGAAAGTATATGCAAAATCTATTTTAAGAAAGCTTGAGTTAATGTTTCTCTTTTTTTGAGCATGGGGGAAGTTGGAGAAGGGGGATCAGAAAAAGCTTGTGTCAGAGATGGTGGAAACAAACCATTCTAAGGGGTGGGGAAGGCATTTCTTCTAGGAGCAGTTCATTGAGTCTTTTTAAAAAAAAATTTTGTTTTTGCTTTTTTGGAGGGGGAGGGCAGGACAATTAGGGTTAAGTGACTTGCCCAAGGTCACACAGCTAGTAAGTGTTAAGTGTCTGAGGTCAGATTTGAACTCAGGTCCTCCTGACTCTCGGTCCAGTGCTCTATTCACTGCACCACCTAGCCACCCCCAGTTCATTGAGTCTTTATCCCTCGGCAAACGGGGCCACAGTGGAGAGTGCAATGGGCCTGGGGCTTGTTCATATGTGACCTCAGACACTTCCCAACTGTGTGACCCTGGGCAAGTCACTTCCACTTGTTTGCCTCAGTTTGCTCATCTGCAAAATGGGGGTAGTAGCACCCACCTCCCAGAATTGTCATAAGGAGCAAATGAGGTGTTTCTAAAAGGTCCTAGAATAGCCTGGAACGTGCTTCTTCCCTTCCCTTCCCTTCCCCTTCCTAAGCTGGGCCTAGTTCTTAAGACAGAGTAGGCACTAAATAAATCCGGGCACCTACATGACACAGTGGACAGAATGTTGGCCCTGAGGGCTCAAGTTCAATTCCAGCCTCGGACACTTCCTACCTGGGTGACCCTGGGCAAGTCACTTGATCCCGTTTACCTCAGTTTCCTTACCTGTAAAATGAGCTGGAGAAGAAATGGCCAGTCACTGTAGTATGTCTGCCAAGAAAGCCCCAAGAAAGGGTCACAGAGAGTTGGACACAACTGAACAAAGCATGCTGGGCGTGGCATCTTAGAAGTACCATCTCATTTGGTCCCCACACCGGGTAGATGCTATTAATACCCCCACTTTACTGATGAGGAAACTGAGGCAGGCAGCAGTGAAGGGACGTGCCCAGGGTCACCCAACCATCAAGTGTCTGAGGCGGGATTTGAACTCGGGTCTTCTGGACCCTGGGTCCCGCTGTCTTTCCACTGCTCTGGCAGCTGCCAAGCAGAACAAGGCTCATCTCCCTTCATCCCTGACCATAGCATCTCTCCTCTCCTCCTTCTCAGAATGTGGCTGCCCTCTCAGGCACAGAGCCAATGCTTCTCTAAGATGGGGCTCTTCTGTCTGAGGCTGGGGCCTGGCTCCCCTGGGCAGCTTTGGGCCACAGCAGGCTTGTCTTTCCTCCCATCATGGTGGCCCTTCTCCACATCTCCTTCACTCACACTGGTTGAGCTAAAGGGAAAGCACAGAGTTTGCCAAACTCCAAACAGCTTTTTAGTCACCTGAGGGGCAGCTTATGTCCTGCCCGCCTGGATGTGTCCCTCCTTAGCAATGAGCCAGTGTAGCTTTATGCCAGCTGAATAGCTGCCCTAGGACAGGGCCATGCCCCAGAGAACAAATTTCCCTATTTTGGGATGATGTCAAATGCTGTGTTTTACCCCGGGACAGAGAGGAGTCAGAAGGAGTTTAGAGAAAATGGGCCAGGTTCCCCCTGCCTTCCTTCCATTCCCATCCTCCTTAGGTAGAAGCCTAGGGTGGGGGTGGGGCATTGGGGAACATTCTAGAAGGCCTCAGGAGAGCTAGCTGTGAGTTCTCTGTCCCTCTTTGTGGCATGGGACCAATCAACCAGCCTCTCTCAGGTAGGTGATTTCTCTTATTGGTTCACCTCATATACCTAAGTAGATGAGGCATGGCAGGTGTCCTTGGCTTGGAGGGATCATGGCTTGGGGCAAATCTGGACCCTCCTCACTTGGAGGCCTATTCTCTATGGACTTGGCTTTGTGGTCTCTCAGAGGGGGCGCATAATATGATGAGGAACAGGAGAAGGTGCCCCAGTCTCAGAAGGGAGGGAGCCTCCTCTCTCTGTTGGTATCCCCCAGGCCCACATGGTGGACCCAGGCTTTGCCCCAGAAAGTTCCCATCTCTGACTTCTGATTTCATCCCAGCAGAAGCGAAAGGGAGTCTCAGACACGGGGAAGTTCCAAAGTGGACACCTGGGCAAAGGCCCTTGCCATTGAGCAGCTAGCTGCTTCTGTTACCTAGGGAGTCCTGCCCACACGGGGAGGGTCAGAGCACAGTGCTTTACACCTAGTAAGGCTTAATGAAGTTTCCATTCATTCATTGATGACAAACTCAAGGCCCAAGTCTCGGTCCTTGTGACTGGGGCAGACTCTGGATGGGTATGGCAAAATCTGGCACAGTAGGACTCTAAAGAAAGGTTTTAATGGAGAGTAGAGAATTAATTGGGCATCGATTAGGTGCTCCCAGATTGAAGGGCTGTCTCTCACAAAAGGGGGGTGGTGGTGGAGGAGGGGATCAAAAAGGGTGGACCCTCCAAGTTGAAGTGGCCAGGCCCCAGAGAGGATCCTTGGAAAGCCATGCGGGATGGGGAGCTGCCTGCACTCCAACCGAGATTCTGCAGGACAGCCGGGACCATTGGGAGGCTTGCTGAGTGCTGGACCGCGGTAAGAGTGAACTTCCTCTTTCTTCTGTGTTCTATTCTGTGCCTGGTGAGAAGGCAACCTCATGCAGTAGAAGGGCTTTGGAGAAAGAAGGCTGGGGTTTGAACCCCAGCCTTATTGCTGCACATGCCCCCAGACAATTCTAGTCAGGCAAGTAAAGGAACTGACCTCCTAAACCTCTCAGGTCCCTTCCTGCTAGAGGACTAGGAGCCTATGAAAAAAGCTATAAGCTGTTTCTGCAAAAATGTGAGGCTTTGGCTCCCCCCACCGCACCTCAGGGAAGGATAAGCCACTTATTCTGCCCTTCCCACTTTCTTCTCCTCCTCCCTAAATGACCACCTGGTTGACCCAGGGGAGCCTGGCCTGAGGATCTACATACAACCTAGTAATAGGGAAATAGGGACCTGTGTTTACTGTTGAAGCTGGAGGAATTTGATCCACAAGATTTCCCCATTTAGCTCCTTAGTTTCTGTGCCTTGGTTGGTTCCCTTCAGGGCCCTTCTTTCTTTCTTTTTTCTTTTAATTAAAAAAAATTGACATCTCATTGATGCCTTTTTGTTTTTACGTCACATTCATTTTGGGGTCTGTCCCAAATCACTCCACAGTGAGTCAGTCCCCCCAAAAAAGAAAGAGCAGTCAACCAAACCTTCCACACCTGACAGTGTAGGTGGGGAGTGAGGGTGTGGGAATGGCCTAGTGTAGGCAGGTTGGCCATCTAGGCTTGGCTCATAATTTTAGGAGAGGTACCCTGCCTCCTCTCCCCTTTCTTACCCCTAAATGGAGAGAGGGAGCAAAGAGGGTTTTCCGAACTGTCCTTCAGACATGTTATGTTCACTATTGTTTTCCTAATTCCACTGACACCAACGCACATCAGTTCATACACATCTTCCCATACTTCTCTGAAGTTTCATATCCATGATATCTCACAGGAAAAGCAGCTCTCTGTTATGCACTTTGTAACCATTCTTCATCAGATCGTGGCTACTTTGTTCCTAGTTCTTTCTAGTTCTTCAATACCATGAAATGTTGCTATGACTATTTGGGTGTGTGTGGAACGCACAGAGAATCATGGAGTTTGAAGGTGGGAAGGGACCTTGTCTTCCATCCAGTCTAACGTGTAGATGCAAGAAACCATCCTTAGAGATCTTTGCATTCTCTGGGTTCTAGCTCAGAAGAGTTATTTACTCACCTTTTTAAAGAGGCATATTTCCAAATATCCCAAATTTCCATAATGGCAGGAACAGTCCTCCCCTGTCCCAATTTGCATCTTTTCACAGTTCCATCTATATTTACCATTTCTGGTTTTGTCATTCTATTTTTGGCTAGGCAGTAGGGGTTAAGTGACTTGCTCAGGGTCACACAGCTAGTGTCAATGTCTAAGACCAAATTTGAATTCAAGTCCTCCTCACTCCAGGGTCACTACTGTATCCACTGAACCACCTAGCTGTCCCTGTTTTTTGTCATCTTTGCCAGTTTTCTAGGAGAATATTCACCCTCTTTCAGGCAAAAAGCAATTAAGTGACTAACCCAGGCAGGGTTAGTCTGGGTTACTGTTTCAGGGCACTCAAAGCCCTTTTTGACCCAACTTACCCTCCCCCACCCAATCATCTTGCCCCAGTGTCGAAAAGGAGGGCAGTGCTTCAATATTTCAGTAAAACAAACTTTTGTGGGCCAAAGGCCTGGGCTAGGCACTCATGGAGCCACAAAGGTGAATGAGAGAATCAACCCTAGCTTAGCAATATTCCCTGTTGGATCCATTTATAATGGGGGGAAAAGTCTATCCAACAACTTACCTAACATCTCTGTATGAGCTCTGTCTGTCTCTCCCTCTCTCTCTCTCTCTGTGTTTCTCTCTCTGTTTTTTTTTCTCTCCCTCTCTCTCTCTTCCTCTCTCTCTCTCTCTTTTTCCCTCTCTCTCTCTCTCTCTCTCTCTCTCTCTCTCTCTCTCTCATACACACACACACACACACACACACACACACACACACACTGCATAACTCTGCCTTCTATCATCTCTCAATCAACCAATAAACATTTATTGAGTACCAGCTGTCTGCCAGGCACTGGACTAAGTGCTAGGCATACAAAAAGGGGCAGAAGATAGTCCTACCCTCAAGGAACTCATCCATCTGTCATCTATCAATCAATCTATCTGTGGTTTACCAAGCCATCATCTGCCTCTCACTGCATCAAGGGTCATTGCTAGTCGAACCAATCTCTATCTGGCCACTAGCCCCAGATGGCTCTGGAGGAGAAAGTGAGGCTGGTGACTTTGTGCAGCTCTCCCTCCCTTGTTTAAATCCAATTCACTTGCATGTCAGGGCATCACCTCCCTGACGTCACGGTCGTCTTAGAGAAGGGAAGACCAACAATGACAGCGTCAACTGTCCGGCTTCTGTGGAATTAAACCCTTCCCTAAGTCAAAGGAGCCCAGGTCACTTTCACTTTCAATGAACACATGTTCTCTTCCAAGTTGGCTAGTTTTCCTTTTTCTTTTTGCACATTTTCATTTTTATTATTATTGTAAACTTGATACACAAACAAACCGTAAGATTCCCGAGCCCTGCATCAGAGGACGGTGTACAAAACTGTCAGTCTCCTACTGTATTTGAGCTTACTCTTTTTAAGGTCAGTTTAAAGTTGAACTCAATCTCCTCTGACCCTGTTCTGCTTGTTTCTGTCCCTTCTGAACTTCCTTCTGTTCTCTTTGATGTAGTTTGAAAATGATTCATCGTTTTTTTTTCTTCCCTTTCTCTTTGAAGTATCCCTGCCACTCCCTCTCATTCCCTTCTTTCTGCCCTCCCCAACCCCTAACAAGAAATAAAAGTCCTCCCTTGTAACAAATAAGTTTTCTCTCTGTCTCTGTCTCCCTCTCCCTCTTCCTTCTTACCCCCTCCCCCCATCCACATGTCAATGGTCTCTTATTGTATATGACTCACCAGCATCTGCAGTCTAGCTCCTAAATGCCAGGAGGTGGACAGTCCTAGCTCACCCTCACTCTTCTCGAGTCTACATTGGCCAGTGAGTTGATCAGAGCTCTCAAGTCTTTCAAAGTTGTTGTCATTTATGATGTTGTAGACAATGAATAAATTGCTCCTTTGGTTTTATTAATTTTGTTCTGCCTTAGTTCAGACAAGTCTTCTCAGGTTTTTTCTGAATTAGTTCTTTTTGTCTTTTTTTTTTTTTTTTGCTTTTTGGAGGTGGGAGGTCAGGGCAATTGGGGTTAAATGACTTGCCCAAGGTCACACAACTAGTAAGCATCAAGTGTCTGAAGCTGGATTTGAACTCAGATCCTCCTGACTGCAGGGTGGGTGCTCAATTCACTGTGCCACCTAGCCACCCCATACTCCTAAACTTATTAGAAAAGCCTCTAGCATTTCTCCATCATAGATGTCTTTGGCTGGTTTTTAAGGCTTTTCATTTTAGGATTGTGCTGGTGAAGATGATAACAGATATCTATTTAGTATTTTGCTTAAGGTTAAAGTCACTATATATATTATTTTCTTGGTAGATGCTAAGCTACTATCCAAATTTAATTTAGGGATGGGGTAGGACTAAGGCATACAGAGAAATTCTAAAGGTGGATATTCTCTCTACCAATACAGAGTTGGGCTCTGAAGACCTTAGAAGTGAGATTGTCTACAGGATCAAATGCCCAGCTGACTGTATTAGAGAATTGCCCTGAGCACTGAGAGTGTCTGCCTACAAGGCAGGGAAGGAATGAAGGAATGATTCCCTGGAAGCTGGAGGTTGGGTATGAGCCCCTGGCTTTCTTTTGCTGTAAGACCTTATCTCTATTGGGTCTAAAGGTAAGTCATACACAACTGACTAGCTGCCCCTTTCTCCAATCTGCTTTAACAGCTTTTGTTGTCCTGGCTATTTGTGTCCTTTGGTTCCAATGTGCTAGAGATGACATGAAGGCATCTGCAAACACTGTACTAAGAAGTGCCACTAAGAGGTCTTTAAATGAGCAGTTCGCTAATATGTGAATGGGCAAATAGCTGGTGCCAGGGAATACTTGGGTTCCAATGCAGTAGCAGCTAGGCAGGGTCTAGTTTGGGCTGCTTCGTTTTGACAAGCACAAAAGACTGGCCCAGGGGATGAAGACTAGACACTGTGTCCAGGCAGCACTGAAACTTTAAGCTGAAAAGTCTGGGTAAGAGGTCCACTGGGCATGTAGCCATGGGAGCAGATGGAGGAAGGAATTTTCCCGTGGTCCAGATAGGCTTGCCATGAGGAGGAAATGTTGTTACAAGGGGAGGAATGTCCTTTCTAGGTCAAAATCAGCTCCAAGGTCGATGAGGTTGAGTTGACCAAATGAGCTTAGAAGAAGTAGTTTCTGAGATCATGAAGGCCCTGGGAAAGGGGGCATAGGGGAAAGAGCAGTGAGCCAAGGAGGAACCAGTGGAAGAGCTGCAGATGTGGTAGTTTGAGGACGGAAGTTTTAGTGGCAGAAGAAGGGCTTCTGCCTGCCCTGACCTACCCTGCCTTGTCCTGCCCAAGAAGCAGCTTGGCAACTAATGAGGTGCATACAGATCAAATCCAAAAGAACTCCTGGATACAGTTGGATGTGTATATGGCTCAGACAGATACTGAGCCCAAGGCCAGAGGTTAGTTCTCCTGTTAGATGGTGTTGGAGTTCACAACATCTGTGCAGGAAGGATCTGTTGCCATAAATTAAGTGTTCCCTGTTCCCTTTTGATTTTTGGTTATATGAAAAGTGATTGTTGTTTGAGTTGTTATTTTTCTATACACACCTTTGAACTTGATTGTCACTGCCTGGTGCCAGGAATCTACCTCCTCCCTTATCTCACCCACACTTGAGGCTCAAAAGCTAATCTCTTCCCTGTTCAGCCTCATGGCCCCATACTGGTTCCAGAGACAACTGTGACACAGACCTTACATTCTATGCTCCTCCCTAATTCTGAGGTTTTGAAGATGAGTTAGAAAAGAAAAGAACATTAGAAAATATGGGGGGGGGGGGAGAGGGAGCTAAGTGGTGCAGTGAATAGAGCACCAGCCCTGGAGTCAGGAGTACCTGAGTTCAAATCTGGCCTCAGACACTCAACACACACACACACACACACACACACACACACAAAACCCTATCCGTGTGACCTTGGGCAAGTCACTTAACCCCAATTGCCCTACCTTCCCCCCCTACCAAAAAAAAGAAAAAAGAAAATATGCGGTAGGGGGTCCCATTCTGGCACAGACTCAGTGTAGGGTGCCTATGAGGTCAGGGGAAATCTCTGTGTACATAGATGACCAGTGGTCCCAGAGCTAGAACTGGGGAAGTTTATACCTCATAGAGGTCAGTCTGTAGTGTTGAGTCATGTTAACTTTTTGGAGGCAAAATCTTTCCTCTGGGCTTTGTAGCATGTAAAAAGTGGATAATATTGGCAGATCTTTATTGTAGCAAAGGAGGGAAACCCTTTGGTTTGGCAGATTCCACAGAGGGGAGAACAATGAGAGGATTGGGGCAGGCTAACTGCTGGGTTGGTTCTGAAGACCTTGGAAGTGAGATTGTCTTTGTAGCTTCACATCTCCAGGGCTTTGCCAATCTCTTCTTCTTTTCCTTGGTGTCTCAGAGTCAGGTCCACTCAGTAGAATCTTGTATTTCTGCCTAATTGTAACAAACTGCAAACTGTTCTCCAATCTCCCTCCAAAAACCCCAAACCCAAACCCATAGACCTGAACTTGCCTAGTATAATGATTCTGAGGTGCTTTCACTGGGTTTGGGATATCCAAATGGAGTCAGTATCTTCTTTTCATCTCCTTCTGTTTCAGCCTTGCTGTGGCTGAATCTCTACCCACGCCAACATTATTCATACCAAGGGAGGTCTTAGTGGCCACCCAACGTCATTTTATATGAAGAGAAAGATAAAATGACAGCAATGGATGGTGGGAAGTGGGGAGGGGAGGGGGCAGTTGCTTTAAGCAGGAAGAAGCTGTGTTATCCCCACTGAATCAACTTCTCCAAAGCTAGTCTCCTCTGCAGGGAGCCGAAGGGAGGAGAAATCATCTCTCAGCTTCATGGTCACACATCTAGGGCTGGAAGGGATCTCAGGACATCTGGTTCAACTCTTTATCTCACAGTTGAGGAAACTGAGGCCCAAGACTTT
Source organism: Pseudochirops corinnae (assembly GCA_028646515.1). NCBI lineage: Eukaryota > Metazoa > Chordata > Mammalia > Diprotodontia > Pseudocheiridae > Pseudochirops > Pseudochirops corinnae. Next base: position 201,003,357 of record CM053591.1, on the reverse strand, counting down.
TGATGACTTGCCCAAGGTCCCTCAGAGAGCATCAGGGACAGAATTTGAACTCAGGCCTTTTGTCTCTAGGAATGAAACTGAACTGATCTCTCATAGGCAAGTGAGGCTGAGCTCTCATCTGCTGTTTCAGCATGTGCCATCACTGGAAGCAGGGGCACAGGAGCAAGTACTCAGAGGGTGGGCAATCCCTTCACTCTTGTCTCCTTTCCCTCCCCCATTTGGTTTTGCCCTCCTGCCTCTCACTCCCAGACTCCTCCCAAACCGTCAGAAATCCATCATCCAAGGACCTGCCATACCAATTGCATTCTGGGATGCAATGCTGTCTGGGTGAGGAGCCCCAGAAACCAGGATTCTGGCTAGGGTGGTCACAGCAGGAGGAGGGAGAAAGGATTTAGGAATATAAGCTTCTTCCGGGGAGGAAGGAGTTCCTTCTTGTCTCCCTATCCCTAGGGCTTAGTCTTGCTTTTACTCCAAGGGAACTGAGACCTCTACCCCTTCCCACCCATCCCTCTTGGCTGACTGTTGTCCTTGGTCACAAGGGCTCACAATGGCAGGTGCTTTCTGAGTTTTCTGGACATTGGTTGGATGCAGCCTTGGTTGGTCAGTGGTTAGCATCCTGGATTCTCATTCTCTTTCTTCCTTTGTGTATGGGGCAATCTGCTCACTTGTGCCCATCAGAACTTGTCAGAAGTTCTTTTTAGAAAAATAGAGTTTTATTCTCTCTTGCCTACATTTCCCCTCTCTATCCCCATCTCCCTCTAGAAAATTGATGGTGATAATCTTTTTTAAAGCAGCAGAAAAAAGACAAACAAAGCAAAAGCGATCAACACACTTAAAAAAGTGTCCTTCTATGAAATATTCCAGCCCTGTGAGGGGCCTCCCCCACCTTTGCAAAGGAGCGGGGGGGGGGGGGGGGGGGGAGGACAGGCGCTTTGTCCTTTCTTCTAGGGGGTCAAACTTGCTCTTTCTAATGACCTAACATTCATTTGGTTTTTGGTTATTCTTCAGAGTTACATTTTTATTTGCTTATTTAAAAACTTTTAAACTGTTTTATTCCTTTTTTTTTTAGCATCACCATAATTTCTGTCAATTTCCCTCCCTGTCCCAGAGAGGCATCCTGTATAACAAATAATACTTTGGGCTTTTTTGAAAAGACCAAAGAAAAAGATAAGACAAAGATCAGCATAACTGGCCAATATGTTGAAGTCTGTGGCCATGTGTGATGTAGCTCACTTGTAGCCGCTGGCGGCGCTGCTCCCACTACCAAGAGGAAACGTGGAGTGTTTGCAGAGGTCTTCCCGGGGAGGGTTCCATGCTGCAACTTTGCAGTTTTTCCTTCTGATTATTTGTTTTGGTCTGGTTGTTCTTTTTATTTACGTCATTGTCGTCCCTGGGTCCCTTGTTTTCCTGGCTCTGCTTACCTCACTTTGCATCATGCATTCATCTAAATCTTTCTATGCTTCTGCATTCATCATGTCCATTATATCTTACAGCACAGAAACTCTCAGTGAAGGCAGCCAGGTGATCACAGTGCACAGAGTGCTGCACACAGAATCCGGAAGACCTAGCCTCAGATACTTACCAGCTGTGTGACCCTGGGCAAGTCACTTAATCTCTCTGGAAGTCTTTCAAAATGAGGATACTAATAGCACTTACATCCTAACGTTGTTGTAAGGATCAAATGAGATCATAGTTGTAAAGTGTTTTGCAAACCTTAGAGTGCTATGGAAACAAGCTTCTCTTGTCGTCATTACTCTGTTACATTCATGCACAATTTGTTTGGCCATTCCCTAATGGATGGGCATCCGTTTTGCTTCCAGTTCTTTGCTACTGCCACAAAAGTGCACTTATAAATATTCTGGTGCATGGGGAGCTTTTCTTTTCATTAGTTAACCTCCTTGGTGTATATGCCAGCAGTGGAATCTCTGGGGCAAAGGGAATGAATGTTTTAGTTCCTTGATTTGCATAAATCCAGGTTGCTTTCCAGAGCGGTTGTACTAATTCACAGCTTCACCTTTGTATGTGTGCCCGACTTTCCAAAGTTGCTCCAACATTGACTTTTACCATTTTTGCCAATGGATAGGTGTGAGCTGAAATCGCAGGGTTGTTCTGATTTCAGTGTTTCTTATTAGTGATTTGGAACCTGCTTTCATATGGTCGTTAATAGTCTTCAATTCTTCTTTTGAAAATTGTTTACGTCCTTTAGCCATTTTTACTTCACTTGGCTTCTGGTCACATATATTTGATTAGTTCTCCAGGTATCTTAGCTATCAATCCATTGATTATCCAGAAATATTTTCTAAAAATATTTGTTCTTTTTCAACCTCTTTCCTTCTCATTCTAGACATGGCAGTTTTGTTAGTGCTGAGGCTTTTCAATTTCACATAATCAAATGATCTATTTCACTTTTGTAATTTTCTCTGTTCCTTATTTGGCTAAGAATTAACCTTATAGCTAGGAAAAGTCTCGGGTTTGCTTCTCTCCTAATTACGTTATGATCTTTAATAGTCAGGTCATGGATATATTTTGAATTTATTTTGGAATATGGATACAATTGTTGATCTGAATCTGTTTGCTTCTTTTGGGACTTCTTTCCATTTCCCCCAGAAGTTCTTTTCTAGGCTGTGTAGGGGTGTGTGTGTGTGTGTGTGTGTGTGTGTGTGTGTGTGTGTGTGTGTGTATATTGAACTCTGGGCTATGGAGTTCAATTGGTTCTGATGCTTCTTTGTCTGGTCTTTTCTATTGATCTAGTTTTCTTTTTTAAACTGTGTAACTCAAAATCCTGTGGAAATGAATGTTGAAAACTAAGAATAAATAAAAGATTAATTAAATTTTAAAAAGTATAAAATGTAAGTTATTAGTTAACATTTAATGTGGAATAAACAGGTGGATTTGTGAAGTGATCTAGCTGGTCTGGAGAACAGTTTGGAACCACCCCAAGAGCTGGAAAACTGCATATCTTTGACCAAGTAATTCCACTGCTAGGTCTGTATCCCAAAGAAATTATTAGAAAGGGAAAAGGACCCATGTGTACAAAAGCGTTTATAGCAGCTGTTTGTGGTGGCAAAGAATCGGACATTGAAGGGATGCCCATCCACTGGGGAATGGCTGAACAAGTTGTAGTATATGATTATGATGGAATACTACTGTGCTGTATGAGCAGGTGGACTTTAGAAAAACCTGGAAAGATTTACATGAACTGATGCTGAGTGAAGTGCAGAACCAGGAGAACGTTGTAAACAGTAACAGCAACATTGAGCAATGACCAGCTTTGATAGACTTAGCTATTCCCAGCAGTTCAAGGATCTAAGACAATTCCAAAAAACTCACTATGGAAAACTCTGTCCACATCCAGAGAAAGAACTATGGAGTCTGAATGCTGATCAAAGCAGACAATTTTTCGTTCTTTTTTTAAAATGATTTTTCCTTTTTGTTTCTATTCTTTCACAAAATAACTAATGTGGAAATCTGTTTAATACGATTGCACACGTATAGCCTATATTGGATTACTTGCCATCTTCGGAAAGGGGGAAGGGAGGGAAAAAGTCTGGAACTGAATGTTGAAAACTCTCTGTACATGTAATTGGGAAAAACCAAATTCTATTAAGTGGGAAAAATGTGCAATATATATTATGTTAAGGTTTACCCAATTGTGCCTTGCAGTCAGAAAGAGGAAGAATTGCTTAGCGAAGGGCGTTTGATTGGGGGTCTCAAAGCCAGAGAGCCTTTCCACTAAGAGTTAAGAAAAGAAACAGCCAGACTGCCTTAATTCAGTTGAACATTTATTATGAGTCTTTAGAGAAAATAAACACAAAAATCATATTAAAAATAAAAACATCCCAATAGATGCAGAAAAACCTTTGACAAAGAACAATCTTCATTTGTGCTTAAAAAAGAATCTCCAAAGTCCGGCCATAGGAGATCTAATAGCAATAGGACACAAGAAAGAAGTTAATTACCATCTTGGGACACCTGCCAAGAGGTTCACAACCAGCTTAGAGAGGCTAGGGCAACTGCAGTGTGAAAGCTCTGGGGGTCAGGGGGAGAGACCTCTGTGAGATGCATAGCCCTTCCTTGGACTCTTGGGGAAAACCTCTGACAGGTCGCAAACTATGACCAGGGCCAGACCCTGGACACAAGAAGAGAGATGTCTGCCTGCCACTCGTCTGACAGTGTCAACAGCCTCATGCAATTTCTAGAGGGAGTCTTGTCTTACTGGTAGAGGGAGACCTGGAAGGCATCTGAATGTTTCAAATGCTCATGGGCAGATCCGACTATGACCCTCAGAACATATGGAAGTTGCTTAATACTGTCATTCAGGAGCTGGCAGTTCAATGGGTGTGTGATGATCACAATACAACCCAGATACCGTCTTGTGCTGAGGGTCACTAGACACTGCAGGATTTCCGAGGCTTTGGGATGTCATAGATACCCATGCCTGACCCAGAGAGCTGAAGCCCATTTCCATCCTGTCCAAATCCTCCTGGAGGACCCCCCCCCCAGGACTCCCCTGGGTCACTCAGGTCAGCTGGCTGGCCAGCTGGGACCCTCTGCTCTGGAAACATGACTGGCCATCTCCTGCTGCCTGCCTTCACTCCCCAAGCTGCCATCTCTACCTCCTTAAGTCATCAGGGTTAAGATCGGCAGAGCCCATTGTGCTCTTCTCTGCCCTGGACCCCATCCTTTGGGGGCCTAGTGGGTGGTCTGAGGGGCCTTCGGGTCCTGACAAAGTGACCAAACAGAGCCCACCCCAAGCTCCTCCCATGCGATGATAAGCCCTCACCAATGTGAGGCCAAACAAGTAGAATGATTCACTCCAAGTGAGGCCCCTGGAAAAGCTCTTCAGGCTCCCATCTTGGGCTCTGCTCACTCAGTCATGCCTTGTCCTCCCTCCCAGGGCCTCTTCTCCCAGGTATAGCTGCCAGCCAAGGAGTTTGCTGGGGAACTAGAAGGATCCAAGCATTCTCACTAGACTGTACCCTAAGAGCGTGTTTCCAGATTGTGGTAATACTATTTACTGGCCAAAGCAAGGGCTTTGGATTGTCACTCCTGGGCCTTTAGCTCTGCTTAGAGTAGAAAGCCAGCAAGTGGCAAGAGGGCAGACAGAGGGTGGAAGCCAGCGTGCTCTGCCCAAAGTGCCTGCTGGCCAGCCCAGGAATGAAAGTAAGTGGGCCAGGTCAGGAATGAAGGAATGAATGGGTGAGGCCTAGGCTTTGTGAGGAGAGAAGGCAGGATTCACACCTGTTGGAGGGAAGAATGACCACAGGAAGGTGATAGAAGTAAACTTGGTGTTTGAGGATCAGAGAAGGAAAGAGTCAAGCCCAGTTTAGTTTTTAAAATCAGTGACCAGAGTGGTCTGATCCAGAAATGGAAACACCAAGGTCTCTCTTCCAATCATGTCCACACTCCTCTGAACCCTGGAAGGCAATAGTGGTCAGGCCTCCACTGAACATCCCTTGGGGAGTTTGTGAATGGAGGTGAGTGCTCTGGGGGAAATCGACTGCCACTCTGGGCCTGGGACTTTGCCACCTGAAGGGGTGTGCTAAATGCCAGAATTCCTGCAGAGTCTACATTAGCACAGTTCACAGTTCCTATGTTGCCTGGTCACTACCAGTTCCTCAAAGTGTGTATGAGTGTGTGTGTGTGCATGTGTGTGTGCAGGGGTGCATACCCAGGCTCCCCCCTCATTACCCCAATGCTCCCCAGAGCTTCCCCTTTTGCAAGTTCTCCCAAGACTTCCTGTCCTACAATTAATTCAGCGGCTTAGTGGAGGAATTGCCCCTCCCCTCCAGCCAAGAACTCGGGACTGAGGGTTAGAAGGGGCTCCCCAAGTGTCCAGGTCCAGCCTTCCTGTAACAGAAGAGGGATGGAGGGGGTAGCCCCAGGTCGCGATGAAAACCAAAGCCACTGAAGCACAAGCCTTTGCTAATGGCAAGATATTAGCAGATCCCCGTTTTCCAGAGCTAAGGACCAGCAAGCAGCTGTGCCCTAAGCTTGGCATAACAACAATCCTTTGCATTCACCCTCTGGCAAAAATCACAAAATTATCATTTTATCTTGGCCAGCACTGGGTGTCCTCTGAGCTCAGACAAGCATGGGGCAAGTTTTCATGTTCTGGTCATGAAGCCCTGCTGTGAAACAAACTTGTCACATTGTTGCCATTACCCCTCACTGTCAGTGCTACAGTTCACTGTGCAGCCACTGTGTAAGTGTTGAGATGTCCCCACACTGCCTCGGGTCCCCCCACGGGAAGCGGCCCCGGCATACGTGTCTAATCTCTCTCCTGAACTTCTGTTTGAGTCCTGATCCTCCCGAGTCCAGCCTGGTCTGTGCGGCTCTGGCCCCTGGGAGAGCAGAGGCCGGTCTGGCTGACGCCTGTCCGGGGCGTTTTCTGTGAGGTCAGGCTGGCGCAGGACTTCCTATCTTCATAACCACAGGCGGCCTTCCTGGCTTCCTTTAGGTCTCAGCTGAAATCTCCCTCTCACGCGGAGCCTCCCCACTTCTCATCATCTCCCACTTGGCCTGTCCATATTTTGGTTTTCCTGTTGCCTTAGAGTGGAAGCTCCTTGAAGGCAGGGGCACCATGGGTAGGGCACACAGTAGGCACTCAACACAGGGGCGGTCTCTGACATTTCTTCTTAGTTTAGAATGTAAGTTCCCTGCGGGTAGCACCGCCCCCAGCGCTCAGCGCGGCCCCGGGCACAGCGCCGCCCCCAGCGCTTCCTGGCCTTTCTGTGGATCCGCGCTCTTCGCACTCGCAGGCCAAGTTGGCTCCCCGCGTCTCTCCCGGGGTCGGCACTTGGGCGACCCAGTGCGCATGCTCGCCCCCGGGCCGGCCCGCTCCGACCCTCCCGAGGCGCGCGCCCGCGCACTCCGTCCCTCCGCCCCTGTCTTGTGCTGTCGCGCGCGCGCCGAGGCCGCGGAGGGGCGGGGCGATGCAGGGGCGGAGCTCCAGGCCCCGCCCCCGGCGGCGCCTGCCGTTTCCGCTCCCGCCCCCGCGCTCTGCCCTCGGGCCTCGGGATGAGTCAATCACGTGACCTCACATCCGGCGCGGGAGTCCCGGGCTCGCGCTCGCGCCCTCGTTGCCGCCGCCGTCGTCGCCGCCGCGTGAGCTGCTTCCCCGGCCCCTCCACCTCGGGCTCCGGCCCCGTCCCCGCGGCCGCGTCCTCGTCCCCGCCGGGCCGGGCCGGGCCCGCTGCGGGCGGATCCCGAGCCCCCGGACGCGCCGGCCCGAGGCCCCGAGGGACGGAGCGCGCGCCCCCGTGGCCCCCGCGCGGCCCCGGGAGCCCCCGGCCCAGCGAGCCCGCCCAGGGCCCCGGGGGCGGCGGGGCGGCGGGCCCGGGCCATGGCGCTGAGCTGAGCGCGGCGGCGGGAGACGACGAGGGGGAGGAGGACGAGGAGGACGACGGGGAGGGCGAGGAGGAGGAGGAGGAGGAGGCCGGTGAGTGGGGGGGGGCCGGGGCGACCGGTGTGTGGGGCGGGCCAACTTCGGGCCGCGTGCCGGCCGGGCCTAGGGCCTACGGGAGTGCGCGGGCGCCGCCCCGGGGGGGGGGCACTCTGACCGCCGGGGCCCCCCCCCCCCCCCGGGTGGCATGTGGGCACGGCCCGGCGGCAGAGGGTCTTAGTGGACCCCGTCCGGTGGAGGAGCCCGTCCCCGTGCCGGGCCGAGGTGCCGCGCGTGGCGGGGCGGGCCCAGGCCGGGGCGCTGGGGCCTGTCGCGCCCCCCCCAGGCCCGGGGTCCCCGCGGTCCGCTCCAGACTAGAGCGTGCCCCTTCCCTGCAGCCCCCAGCCCGACGCAGTGATCGCCGGGTGTCGGCCTGGCCTTGGCTTAATGGACGTGCAGGCGGCGTAGACCGGATGCCCCTTGCTTGTTTCTGTCCGTCTTTTTGGAGGGGGAGGCAGGGCCGTTGGGGTTAAGTGACTTGTCCAAGGTCACATGGCCACTAAGTGTCAAGTGTCTGAGGCCGCATTTGAACTCAGGTCCTCCTGACTCCGGGGCGGGTGCCGTATTCAGTGGGCCACCCAGCCGCCCCCCTTTACTTGTTTTTAGCCATAAATAGAGATTGTAGCTGAGGACCAGATTTAACTCCTAGCAAGAAGGGGTAGAGGAGAAGCCAGCTGGCGGCCAGCGGCGTGTGAGGAATTAGTGAGATGAGATCCATTCCGGCGGCGGCGGCCTTGACACCGGGCCCTGCAAGAATTCAGGGGAGGCCCGTGGCCGGGGTCTCACTGCCCGGGGCTCTGGAGTGTCCAGCTGACGGAGTGTGAGACCTGCAGTGTGGAGAGGGCCCTCTGTGCTATGGAGGTGTGGCCTGTTCAGGCGTGTGCGTGTGTGTATGTGAGAGTGAGTGTGTGTGTGTGTATGTGAGTGTGAGAGTGTGTGTATGTGTGTGAGTGTGTGTGAATGTATGTGAGTGTGAGTGTGTGAGTGTATGTGACAGTGTGTGTGAGTGTGTGTGAATGTATGTGAGTGTGAGAGTGTGTGAGTGTATGTGACAGTGTGTATGTGACTGCGTGTGAGTGTGTGTGAATGTATGTGTGTGAGAGTGAGTGTGTGACAGTGTGAGAGTGAGTGTATGTGACTGTGCATGAGTATGTGAGACAGTGTGTGTGTGTATGTGGCTGCATGTGTGTGAGAGTGAGTGTGTGACTGTGTGCATGTGTGTGAGTGTGTGAATGTGTATGTGAGAGAGTGAGAGTGTGTGTGAGAGTGTGTGTATGTGAGAGTGAGTGTATGTGGGGGGCAGGCCTAACATGCCATTTATAAACACTTTGAAGAAAACATGTTTTGGGTAAATTTTCATTTGTTGGAATTGAGGTGCGGTCATGCCTGAAAAATCAAGGCAGTGCCTGCTAGTTCACTGATTCTGTAAAATGACCAAAGGTGAATGGCCAGCGAGCTCTTGGGCCCCCCAGGAGCGGTTTCCCTGGTGTTTGCTCCCCTCCACTCGCTGGGCTCCTCTGTGACTGACAGGAGGGTTTGTGGGTTATTGACTCAGGAGGAGAGGTGGGGTCGAAGGGCCTTCATCTGGACTGAGGTGCCCATCTCAGTGCTGTGTTCAGTAGACTAAAGGAATGACTGTGTTAAAGATTACAAACAATCTGCTGGGTTGTTGTGGTGTTTTCCTTTGTCTTAAGATTTTCAAGATTGTGTTGAATGATCTGCCAACATTTTTGGGGGAGAGGCTTGGGAATGATATTGGTGAGATTTTTATGAGATGAATAGAAAAATCGGTCAGTGCCCTTTGACTTCTCCAGATTCTGTCTAATGATTCTAACTTGTAGAGAGAAAAACAATGTGGACTCAACTTTTTTTTTAACCTAAAAGATTGTGAGTTGTGAATGGAGCTGTGGGATTGGTGGGGAGGATTTTAGGAATGATTTGTTAAAAAAGGCAGTAGGTCCTTTGCCCTTTAAAATATTTAAGTAAAAATGTTTTATTGATGTGCTGTTTTTATCAAACTCATTTTAAACATTAGCCCTTCCAGCTAAGTTTAAGAAAGAAAACACATTTCAACCAAACTGGCCAGCAGGGCCTCTGGGTCTGATTGGCTGTGCCGAGTTCTCTCAGGTGTCTGCCCCCCCCCCCCCCCCCACTGGCAGAAGGGGGAGAGGCCCATTCCTTATCTTCTTCACTCTTCTACAGGACCACATTGTAGCCCATTCATTTCCTTTTACGTTGGTATGGAGGCCGCCCAGATTCAGCAGTGGGCAGAGGGTGAGGCTGAGGACCCAGTGGTTCTGCACCTTCATGACCCCTTTGCAGCTTTTGATACTTTTTTGGACTCTCCTTGGGTAGACACTTCCTGCTTGACATTGTGTCACATCTCCCATACTATCTTCGTCCCAGGTCTTGGGTCTTTCCTCCTCCCGCCCCCAGCTGCTGGTGCCTCCCGATTTGTGGCTCTGGATTGCATATGGCAGAAGGGCAGAGACTTTTCAGTTTTAACTTTGTCCTTGTGGACTTTAACCTTGTACCAGGCAGAGATGGTCTTACTGTTCCTTCCTGGTTTTCTCTGCTGGATCATCATTTTCTTCCAGATAACTGCATGAAGCAGTTATAACCTACTTGTTAAAGCTTATTTTTCTTCTGATTCTCTTCTGGAGGAAGAGGCAGAGAGGTGGTCAGGTGTTCCATGTAATCCACATACCTGGAGCTCTGTTGTTTCTTAATCCAGAACTCTAGTTTCCGGTTTCTGATGCCTGATGCCCCATTGAGATCTCCTAATTAGCAGGTAGATGCTGACTTGATTTGAAGGGATTCATGAAATTCTTGGTCCAGTTTCTTTCTGTCTTGGTAAATGGGCACAGTTAGTGTTGGGGTATTTTATGAATGCTAATCTTACCAAATAATCATGACTTTCCATTTGAGGGGCTAGAAATGTCTTCTCATGGACTCATCCCAGATAACATCTTTGTCCCCTCTCCTGGAGAAGTCCATGATCTTGTCATGTGACTGAAACTTGATTCTTTTTTTTTTTCATTCATAGCCATGTCAACACCAAACAAGAATTGAATGTCTGCTGTGTGCTAGGCCTTTGGAATACAGGTCCTGAAGTGAGGTGAATGAGTGAGAAGGCACATTTTGAGTGCTTGCTTATGGGGTGCAAGCAGCTGGTGACTGATGGGTGAGGAAGCTGAGTGTCCGTGCTGCAGTGTGGCTCACTTACTTTGAATATTGGACCCCAGCACTCCCACTTAGTAGCCATTAAATATTGATAGACTGTCTAAAAATTCTTTGATTCTTTTGCTCTCTGGACCTTTTCCTGTCCCTGCCACAGTCATTTTGGAAGGGGAGAGAGAGATAACAAGACTGAAGGGCAGTAGATTCGACCACCATGAAACAGCCCTGCTCACCTGCTGGGGCTGAGTCTCTTGGGCCCCAGTGAGGTTGGTACTTGACCAGTACCAGGAAGGAGTCTTTATAGGACCATGTTCCAAGTCCATTTCCATCCATAAGAGCTGCTGGAATTTCTGCTCTGCCGGCACAGCCTTTGAGCAGCCCTGGTCACCTGCGCCATATGCCAGGAACAAGCATGAAGTCTGGCCTGGGAGTGGGGGATAGTGAGTGCGCTGTTTTCGCCCACGATGAAAGAGGAGTCGCCTTCCAGAGGGCTCAGCATTTTGTGGCTTACTTCCTTTTCTAGCCACTAGGCTGCCAGGGAGCAGGCCCATCACCTGAGACCTCCTCTTGCTTCTCACCATCCATCTAGCTTTGATGCTCCCTCTCTGGCCTCTTTCCTCTCCTGGTAGCGCTTGAGTGCAGAGCAGTCACCTCCTCCCAAAGCCTTCCCTTCGTGGGGGCTCAGAGCTTTCCATTCAGCAGCCTTGGCTTCCAGTGGCTCTGCTTGGTGTCCTCCTCCCCCAGCCCCCTTTCCATTTCCTTTTCTGTATTGTTGGCCAGTTAGACTATGCTCTTTGAGGGTCCTTGTATTCCCAGCCTTTAGCCTAGTGCCCGACATATAGAGGATGAATGGGAAATGTTTATTGGCTGTCAGTTGATTGAACAGATAAGTCAATCTTGGATTTCTTACTTAGGACCATTCATATGCTGTCGGATGGGGGAAGAAATTCACCCTCCTTTCTGTAGTGTTTCTAAAACCTGAGGGCAGTTTGGGCCCTGGTGAGGCTCCCTGCTATGCTCTTTACTTCCATTTAAAAGTCCTTTCATGTTCTTACCATAACAGTTTTTGTATGGTGACTGGTGTTTGCTTAGCAGAGTGTTGGAGGTAAAGTAGATCTTAAGAATCATTTAGTCCAAAGGTTCTTTAATCAACTAATCAGTATTAAGCACCCACTGTGGGCCAGGCACTGTGCTAAGCTCCAGGAATACAAAAAGAGGCAAAAGACAGTCTCTGCTTTCAGGGAGCTCACTGATGACTGGGAGAGACAGTATGCAAAGAGCTGTGGACAAACAAGCTGTAGGCGGGGTGAATTGGGAATAGTTGGTGGAGGGAATACACAGTGGTTAAGGAAGACTGAGAAAAGCTTCTTGGAGAAAATTCACCTTGAAGGAAGCCAAGGAAACCAGGAGGTAGGGAGGATTTGGGTGTAGGGAACAGCCAGCAGAAGTGCCCAGAATCAGGAGGTGATGGAGTATCTTGTTCCAGGAACAGCAAGGCAGCCAGTGTTACTGGATCACAGAGTCCATGGAGGAGAGAAGGTGGAAAGGTGGGTACAGGTCATGGAGGGCTTTAATAGCCAGAGTATTTTTTCTTTTCAATCCTGGAGGTGATAGGGAGCCCTGGAGTGTAGGGTTCAGTGAGTGACATGTTCAGACCTCTGCTTTGCTTGAGGAGGAACATTTGGACAGCTGAATGAAGAGTGGTCTGGAGTGGGCAGAGACTTGTGGCAGAGAGGTGTTGCTGAGGGCTTGCTGCCAGGTTGGTGGTGTTAGAGGAGAGAGGGAAGCATATCCCAGAGGTATTCTGAAGGTAAAAAACACCCAGGGAGGATGGTGGTGCCCTCAGCAGTAATAAGGAAGGAGGAGGGGAGAGGGATTTTTTTGGGGGAAAGATAATAAGATGGGTTTTTTTTTTTAACCATATTGAATTTAAGATGTGTATTGGAACATCCGGTTAAAAATATCCAATGGGTAGTTGCAGATATGAGACTGGAGTTTAGCAAAAATGTTAGGACTGGAGAAGTACATTAGAGAATCATCGTATGGTTATAATTGAATCCTTGGGAGCTGATGAAATCAGCAAGTGAAATAGAATAGAGACACCAGGACCCAAGAAAGATTGGAGGGGAGGCTGAGGTGGGGTGTGAGTGGAATGACTACCCAGCAAAAGAAGACTGAGAAGTAGTAGTCAAATAGGGAAGAGGAGAACCAGGAGAGAGGGGTGTCTGGAACCCTTGAGAGAAGAGACTGTCAAGAGGAGATAGTGCAGAGCAGAGAGAAAGAGAAGGAAGAGCATTGGGAAGAGCCGTTCAATCTGGAGCTGAAGTGCCCTTTAGAAACTTGGGAGAGAGCAGTTTTGTTTGAAGGCTAAGATAGGAAGCCAGACTGTAGAAAGTTAAGAGAATGATAGGAAAAGGAAACAGACATCTGTTAGACAACCTTCTGCAGGAGATCAGCCACAAGAGGGAGGAGGGATAAGAGGACCAAAGCTGGCTGAGAAAGATGGGTCAGGGTGAGGATTGTGGCGCCCCTCCCCTCCCCCCAGAGATGAGGACATGGACATATTTGTAGCTAGAAGCTAAGCAGCCAGGGAGAGAAGAAAGACAAGTGAGGTAGTAGGGATGGTAGAGGAGGCAGTCAATCTCTTGGAGAGGATAGGATGGAATGGGATCACTCATACAGGGAGAGAGCTTTGACTTGTTTAGGAGTAGGGTCACCTCTTCATGTGAGACCAGGGTGAAGGAATAGACAGTGTGGCAGAAGGCATCTGAGGAATGTGACAAGGAGAAGGGGAGGAGGTTGGAGGGTTCTGTTAGCTTTGGCAAAGCCAGGTTCTCAGCTGAGGGGGTGGGCTTTGGGGAACTCTGGGAGGAGGAGTGGATAGCTTTGGAAGATCTTTGGAGGGTTGATGAGGGAAGCAAATCAGGATTGCCTTGCAGCAGCGAGGGCCTACCTGAAGTTAGGCAACAATCAGCCAGGATTTCCTCTCTGTTTATTTAGCAGTACTTGTAGGAGCAAAATCGGTAAGCTGATAGGGGAGTGACCCAAGGCTTGCGATGATAAGGAAGCCAGGGACTGAGTAGAGAGCATTCACCCTTTGTTCACCAAGGGGTCAAAGTGGGGAAGGGAAGACAGGATAGCCAGGATTGAAGGATTGGACATCATGATGTGGGCAATGCACAGGGTATGGGAGAATTTCCAAGTTCTGCACTTGGGAGGGGTACCCTTTTTGGTGATGGCAGAATCTTTGGGTGTGGCTGAAGTAGGTTGGAGGAGAAGGTCATGGGAGATGGTAGGGTCAGGAACGGTGAGGTTGGGATTTTTGCAGGTGTATCAGTGTGTATGTTGAATAGTTCCCTACTAGGAAGGCAGGAGCTGGGGAGGAAAGGCAGGCAGAGCTGGGCCCTGAACTCAGTGTGGAAAGAAGGAGGTGTCCTGGTAGTCAGGAGGCAACAGCTGCCAGCATTTTGTTGATTGAGGGAATCTCACAGGAACCTGGAGCCCTTTCTTAGTCTGAGGAAGCCTGTGGGCACCTCAGAATACTGGGTGTAGATGGATGAAATATGGAGGATTGCAAAGTCAGCCAGTGGTATCGAAATAAATTTGAAAATATTTGAAAATGAAGTCGTGGACCCCAGTTGAGATCTTCTGATTTCCATAGTCCAGTTCCTTTATTTTATGGTTATGGCCATTGAGACCTAAAGGGGTAATGAGTTTGCTGAGATTTCACCAATCCTGTTCTGGAAAATCTGAGAGTGTTTCAACCCAGTGGTGTTTCAACTCAGATCAACACAATGAGAGCACAGAGTCATAGATTGCCCACACTGAGGATCTTGTTCTCACTTTTTCCATTTCTGTCCAATTTGTGGACCACTAGCTAATCCTACTAAGTGCTGTCTTCCTGCTAAGCAGATTCTAGCCTCCCGGGTTCCATTTTAAAGCTTAGACCCCATGGCCTTCTGCTGAGTTCACTTGTCATTTGATCATCCTAGAAAGTTTTCCATATCTTTTCTTTTGCTTGTTGGGTGACAGATTTCTGCTGTTTAATGATTGGTGACCAACAGTAAGTCATTACCTCCAGAAAGATAGATGTTAGCATTTGGCATTGATCTTCATAGATCAGGGTTAGACAGCTTTGGGCAGGTAGTTAACTCTGCTGGTTATGTGGGATTATCCTGTAGAAGTTGATAAACAGGTTGCAGCTGGAACTACTTTTCTTTGAACTCCTAGGGGGAGCATTTGGCAACCAAATGATCACGATGGCAGACCAACCCCAAGGTCTGCCTGCCTTCTGGATAGTCCTGGAGATTGCCACTGGCCAGCCACTGAATGAAAGGGAGGGTTAGCGAAGAGGAGGTGGGCAGGTGACAAAGCTATCCTGTCTGGGGGTCTGCCTTTCCTTTCTTTCCTGTTCCCCAAAGCCAGCTCACTAGGAAACTTCGAGTCCAGCGGCATTATGGGTAAAATAGACTTTGATGGGAAGTTTTGGAACCCAGCTCCGCTCCTATTTAAAACATTACTTCTGAGGCAGAATGCTTCTACTTCTCTCCAAGCAGTTTGTAGGTATGGGCCCAGCGTGGTGGGAATTGGGAATTTTCTCAGGGTGATAGAACTTTGAATGTGGACAATGTGTTTGCCTTCACACCAAGGGTAGGGAGATGGGTAGGTAGGCTGGTTGGCTGCCGGTAGGCCCTTGTTGAGAGCCAGAGTGTTGGGATTGTTTGTATTTCTGTCTTAGCTGCCTGTCACGGGCACAAAGTAGGCATTGAATCAAGTCCTTGTGGGTTGGTGACTGACAGCCATTCTTTGAAGTCATTAAGTGCTTCCTCTGAGCCAGGTGCTGGAGAGCAGGGACATCTAGCCTTGCATGGATTTCCATGCTTAGTAAGCCAGGCCAGGCTTTCCACTCCTCTCCTAGAAAGGCAGTCCTGCCCAACTTCATGGAACCTCTCAGAGCCTGTTTGCTCTTCCTGGAAATGGGTAAAAAGCAATGAGTTTTTTGTGGTGCTGTTGTACATTTCTATATATTTCCCTTTCTAGTTTTGTTTGAGCCTTAGTATCAGGCCCAGCTGATGCACTCCCTTTGTAGCACGTTTTGCTCTTCCCCTTTGGGCCAGGCCCAGTCAAGGCTTTGGGTGTTGCTGTGGCTTGTCATTTCCCTGCTAGGGAGTTCCCTAAGAATTCAGTCACTTGTCCCTGCCTGTGCCTGCCAGCCTCAGCTTCTTTTGACTCTGGAAATGCTCCTACGGGACGGTCATGGTTTTGGCATTTCTTGGCTGTCCACAGGCCTCAGTGGTGCCCAGAACAGTGAGCTGGGGGAGGCCGGCTCTGCCTCCCCTCTCGCCATCATTTCCCATGTCTCCTCTTTAGAGCTCATTTGCATTGATTTGCTTCTTGGCTCCCCCATTTCTACCTTCGACCCTGAGCTCCCTGAGAACAGAGACCAACGTGGCCTGGGGGCGTGCAGGGGAGAGATGCCATGGAGCAGCTGCTGTTCATGGCCTTGGGAGAGGGGATGCACGCCCATCCTGACCAGCTGAGAGGTTTAAGGATTTCCTGGCTGGGTTTCTTGTGTCTGTATCTTTTAAACATAAGGTAGTTGGAGAGTTGTTTGTGTAGCCACATTTTGATAGACAATTTCCTTTTCTCTTATTTGAATTTTCTCTTTGAGCTTTCTGAAAATACTTTAAAAAATAGTTTTATTGACACCTTTGGTTTTAAACCCCCCCAGCCCCAAACCCAGTCATTTCTCTCTCTGCCCCCTGTCAACCCCCTTCCAACCACCTCTGCCTTCTACCAAAGAAAAATAGTCAGGGCAAAGCCAACTGCCAAAATGACCCTAACATTCCACACCCTTAGCTCCCCACCTCCTCTTTTCTCCAGGGCCAAGTCAGAGCATATTTGTAAAGAGCTTAGCGTGGTTTCTGGCATGTAGTAGGTGCTCTGTAAATGCTAACTACTAGCTACCTCTTAAATTTGATGTGACTGTGAAACATGTACTTGGAAATGTCCAAAAGACAGTTGGTGATGTGTGATTGGAGCTCAGGGGAGAGGCTGGGAGTCCTGTGGAAGGGCTACTAGATCGGTCCATCCTGGGAGTGCTTTCGGGCTGGTGGGATTCCACTGCCCTAAGACAGCCTGTCCTTTAGTTGTCTGAATATAGACAGATATTGGCTGGATTGGTAGTATAGGTAAGTGGATTTGCAGCTGATTAAAAAACTGTGCTCCAAGGTTTTTCATTAGTGCAATGATGACAACTTGAAGGGGTGGGGGGAGTATCCAGTAACATGGGGGCTAGGCCTGTCCCTGCCCCTTCTCTGTTTACTTGAATTGGTAGTCAGTAACTGGAGCAAGGTGGCACATGCCTCTGAGGTCCACTCCTTGGGGATCTGAGGTTGGCAGACTGCTTGAGATCTGAGTGTGGCCACCAGTATGATGAGCTTCTGAGAGCTGGTGGAGTCTGGGCTGGACAGGGAGGCCCAGTCTCATGTAGAATTAGTAGGCAGTGGAGTAATATAAACAGCTCAGATCTTGGCTTCTCAAAACAAAAACCTGACCATATGTATCAGGCTGGTGGGGAGCTGCAGAGTCCCGACGGGAGGTTTAAAATATTTTCCAAATGAGTAAGTTAGGAGAGAGTTTTTGTTTTTGTTTTTTGGTCCTCTCCTGATAGAGCCCAGTGTGGATGAGGAGTGCTGAAGGGACAGCCCGGACACATAGACTATGTGGTCTTTGCTTAGGATCTGCCTGCTGCAGGGCTAAGCACCTTTATTTGGGCCACATTCTAACTCCTGCATTTCTGAGTCCCCAACATGGGGTAGTGGACACAGTGAAATCTGTGTGTGTTTAGTAAGGAGCTGTAACTGGACAGACAGGGAGTCCTTAGAGACTGCTAGGTTAGTGGATGGGCAAGATACCTTTAATGGTCACATATGCTCTGTGGGCAAGATGGAGTAGGCGGAGTGGGCAAGGTGTGGGATGATGGGCACCTTGGCTGGATTCTGAGCTTGTCTCTGTGACCAGAGCCAAAGGGAGTGACCAATGTCGGGGAGTGTCTCTGGGCCTTGCTATGCACTGGAGGAACAGCAGGGTCTGTTGCAGAAATGAGGAATGTTTAGCTGAGATAAAACAAGGCCTAGATGACATGCTCCATGTCCTCAAGTATTTGAATGGCTAGCTTTGTTCTGCCAGGCCCCAGTGTGTATATGTGTGTGTCTGGGGGAGGCGCTGCAGCTGAGGGGCCAAGTGTCTGCCTGGGGACAGAGGCCAGCAACCTCTCCAACATCTGAGGTCCTGAAGCAAAGATTCTTTTTCACTTCTTGGTGGGACTAGCTCTATGCCCCCTGCAGTCCCTTCCAGTGCTGAATCCTGTGATTCTGTGTTGTTACCCCAGTAAGTGAGCTGGCCAGAATTTGCTGAGTGTGTCAGTGAGTAGATGGATTGCCTGAGCAAGTGCACCATCAGCCTTGGAGTCCCAGAAGAGGGCATGGGTTGTTGGACTGGCATCTGGCACGGTGCCACCTAGTACATGGTAGACAGTAGGCACTGAATAAATGCTTGTTGACTGGTTTATCCATCCCTGGCTTCTGACCCCCTCCTGGTTAAATAAGGAGGCAGGAAGATGTGGGTAGAGATATCCAGATCTGCGCACGTGGTAAGAATTGAGGGCTAAGTGGCCACAGCTCCTGTGCTCCCTCGGCAAAGGACAGATCCAGAGGGGCCTCTTGCTCCCTCTGGGTTGTGAGCACTCAGAAGAGAAAGAGATTGGGAAAACAGGCGGCAGTGGGATTGGCATCAGCTTTAAAACAGTATCTGAAGGGCTATTTCATTGATTTCCAGCAAATGCCAGCAATGCAAATCATAGGATTTTGAGATGGTTTGGATCTTGGGATCATTGAGTGAAAGCCCAGCATGTTTCAGGAGAGGACATTGGAGCCTTTAGAAGTTACCGGACTTGTCTGAGGTCCCTGAGGTGCTGAGTGTCGGAGAGGAGACTGGAGCTGTGTTCTGCCTCCCCAGCCAGTGTGTGGAGAGAACTCAGGGCTGGGCTCCATCAGCTTCTGATTGGGAAGCCCCAGCTCTCCTACCGTGTGCTTGTGCCTGGCTCTATAAACCTCGGGTGGGCGCTGTACCTGGCCTTCCTGGGGCTCCGTTTTCTCATCTATAAAATATAACGAGGGGCCGTTAACCTTTTCCAGTTCTAAATTTATGATCCCTCGGTAACGGAATTTGTTAATTGGAGATAGCTCTGTTCAGGTCATAAGATGAGTATAATGATGGCCTCCCCTGTGTCTCAGGCCTTACATGGTAGTTGGGATTATTTTGTTGTTGTCACTTAGCTTCTGCAGTTAGACCATCCCTTGACTCACTTCTTAAAGAGGCCTATTCACTGAATTGGTGTTGCCTCACTCTCAGTGAGAACCTGAGGGGCCAGGGCCTCTTACAGCATCCTGGGTCATCTCCAGTCGTCCTCATGAATGGGCAGGCCCCAGATGGCTCTGGAAGAGAAAGTGAGGCCGGTGAACTTGCGCAGCCCTCCTTCCCTCCCATCAAAGCCACATGGAGGACAGAAACTCCAGGGAAACGGGCCTTTCCTCAGTGACTCTCTTTTTACCCTGGGCCTCCACGGCCTCCACGGCCTCTGGCCTACAAGTAGATGCTTTTTGATGGCCCTCTGTCCTGGTGCGCCCTCTGGTGGAAGAAGAGGCTGAATCACTGTTCTTCGCTGCTTTGCCCCTAAGGCTTTGTGCTGGTGTTTAGCAGGTTAAGACCCGCGGGGTAGGGCCAATTGTGGTTTTGTGTCGGCACCCAGCAGCACAGACGCTTTCACCCTGTCGGTGCCTAGTACCTTCCTGTGGGAGCGGACGCTTGGGCACACTCAAAACAAATGCAGCGTGTGAGCCTGGGGAATGTCCACCTGGACATGAGTGCCAGTGGTGATTGCCCTCTGACTCCAGACTGGGCCAGCCTGCTCTCGGGGGTGCCAGTCTTACAGAACAGAAGATCTTGGCATAATGTGATAGTTGAGTTGTCTGTCAGACACATCCACAAGGATGCGTGACGCATCTCCTTTTGAGAGGATCTTTGAGTTAACTTCTCTTTCCCAATTAAGGCTTATTTTATTGGCACCTTCGAATTGTTTGGCTGCAGACAAAAAGTGTACTTATACAAAGAATGTAAATACAACGTTAGCTTGGGGTGTGCTGTGTACAATGGTCTTCCTCAGGCCGAAACACAGAAACAAAAGGCTGTATTATAAGAGACTGCCTGAGATAGGAAGTGATAAAATGGGCATTGACTAAAGCTTTGTGGAGACTTTGCTGGTAGACTTGTAAAATTTCCACATATTCATGAAATTTATTATGTCATCCTCATTGTTAGGGTCTCAGGCCTGGCCTCAGCCTGCTGATGTTGGTTTTATAGATTTAGAAAGCTGTCAGTTCAGCTCAGTAAACACTTCCTCAGTGCCCACCGTGAGATAGATGCCAGGAATCATCTGGAGGCGCAGAAAGAAACGGTGAGGAGTTTACAAGGAGTTAAAGGCCGTGTGTAGATGGCCAGAGGCTGGCAGTACCTCCGCACGTCATTCTGAGCATCACTTCCTGTAGTAGCTAATCTGTGTATACCTCATGTTACTTGGCTTTACCTTCAGCGCCTTCTAATAGCATGTGAACTCCTTGACACCCAGATCTCTTTCCTGTTTTATCTTTGCATCCACTGTAGGGTTTAATATGTAAAAGGTGCTTAATAAATGCCTTGTGAGTAAATGAATGAATCCCAAGATGGAATGTCACGAGTGCAAAGAAATCTAGACAAAACGGTCTGAGAGGAGAAATCCCTTCCCTTTGAGGGGGATCAGCATACTTCTGTAGGACCTTTTTGTGCTTTGAAATAGAAGGAACATCAGTCAGGAAACATTGATTCACTTTTCACTGTGTGCTCAGGATTCTGCTAAACTCTGGGGATACAAATAAGAAAAAGAAAGACGTTCCCTGCCCTCAAGGCGCTTACTCTCTAATAGGGGAAAACCAAACAAAAAGCTTCTGGGTTGGGAGGGCATGCTGCCTGGGGACTAGTCGGGATGGGGAAGTCCAGGGAAGGGCAGCCAGGTGGGGAATGAAGAGTGGCTGTCCTCCTTAAGTGACATAGGGAAGGAGCTCTCCATAGCTTCTCTACTTAGTGAGCGCAGCCCCCATCGGCCTTCTCCTTCGCACGCCCAGGCTTCACGCTAGAGGCTTTGGTTAGTTATTTCCCATTAGTACTTTGAAATGGAGGTGCCCAGCCTGTTGTGGGGTTGCCTGAGGTTTCCCTGAGCACCCTGCACCTTCTCACTCAGAAGGAACAAAGACAAAGGAGGGGAAGAGCAGCTTCTCTTTCTTTTCCTTTGCTTCCGTCTCTTGGGTCTCCATTTCCCAGTCTCGGTAGGGCCAGCTGGGCGACAAGGCAGACTTGTGCACCTCTTTAGCCATTCTTTTTGTGCCTGATTTACTCCTTCTCCCCAGGCACTGGGCGCTAACCTAGTAGCAGTCAATGCTCACTGATCAGTGAAGCATCTTCTACCTGTCTCCTTTCTTTCCTGGGCTTTCCCCTGTCCAAACTGCTTGCATACACTCAGAGAGGAGGAAAGTGAACATTGGGATTCATTTTCTTTTGTTTTTTGTTTTTTGGGTCCATTTTGTTTTGCTGTAGCCTTTTGTCCTGCCTTGAGGCCTTGAGGTCCTGTCTGGCCCAGGGAGCCCCAGTCATGAAGTGGGGCCATGGCCGGGGCTCTTAGCTTTCTGAGTGACATTCTCTTAGTAAGGACTAGAGAGCTTTAGTGGTGTTGTTCATGCAGAGCATTTTTTTTTACTGGAAAAATAAAAACAAAAAATAAAATGGCCTTGTTTGGAGGCCATTAAATGCCATTATTAGGCAAGTATAATGGGTTTTGGAGAGAGCTGCCAGTTTAAATAATCTTATTCTAAATGTGTGGCCCTCATGACTTTCCCCATTGTCTCCTTGTACACAGGGACCGGCTCACTTTTCTATTTCCAAGTGCATAAGTGCTTGTTGACTGACTGACTGACTGATCATCCTGTTTCAGATGTCTGGGTTTGGTCCAGGCTCAGACACTTATTAACGGATGACTTCGGCCTGACTTCTCACTTCCTAACGGACCTCAGTTTCCCAGTATGTAAAATGGAGACAGAAATATGTTTGTGACCTATTTCAGTCAGTCATTTAACCCTGTTTGCCTCAGTTTCCTCATCCATAAAATGAGCTGGAGAAGGAAATGGCAAACCACTCCAGCGTCTTTGCCAAGAAAAGCCCAAGTGGGGTCACAGAGAGTGGGCCAACCACAAAAACCCCGACCAGTTTGTCCGGGATGGAGAGTGCTCTGGGGGGAATCCGAAGTGAAGACTGCTGATGGCCAGTTCTCTGGCACGTTCAGGAAGGCTTTGAGAAGAATCTGTACTTTGTCAATGACAGTACCTGGGGCAGCTGCCAGGAGTCCGTGATGGGCACAGATCCCGGGGCGGGGTGGTGGTGCTCGGCCTCTGGGTGAGGCTGCTGGCTCTCCCCGCCTAGCGTCACTGAGCTCAGCTCGCGCTTGGCTGGCATTGGAACCCTCGGTTCTTGAGTGCTGTGTGAACAGAACAAGGCTCACCTTAGCGGGCTGGAGAGGAGAAACAGATGTCTTGGAAAGAATTCTACTTAATTGGTGACCTTTGCCTTCGTAGTGTGGTTGTTAAACCGCTTCCCCTGGAACACAATGAAACAGCGAATGCTGAGATGAGGGAGAAAGTTTGTTCCCCTCCGTCCTAGGTCTCCGGCCTTTGCTGGTTTTCAGTTTCTCCGAAGTTCCTGGTTTTTCCTTTACGTTGTTTCTTATCACCGGGTTGCATTAGCTCATTCCAGCCCTTCTCTGTTTCCCTGAAGCTCTTCGTTGTTCTTGGGGAGCTTACATTCTACATTCACAGATAAATACAAAGGAAGTAGTTTGGGGAAAGGGACACTAACAGCTGGGCATCCGAAAGGGAGTCTGGAAAGGCTGTGGTTCCCAAGAGAGGCAGAGAGCAAACTGGGCAAAGATGGCATCTGGAAAGTTTTCTCGGAGCTAGTAGATCCGTTGGCCAGAGTGCTCTGTGTGAAGGAGAGTAATATTTAACCACTCAGGAAGGGCGAGTTTAAAGCCAAATGGTGAAGACAGATGAACATATCTGTGGGATGGCCAGGACTGACTGGAACACAGGGAGAGTTCAGGGCTGGAGATAGTGGTTTGAGGGTCATCTGCATGGGAGAACGCTAAGGGACAGTTTAGAGAGAAGAGAACACACAGATGAGAATTGGATGCTTGATGATTCTGTACAGGAGAGTCCTGAGGAGGGGTTAGAGCCTGAGGCAGAGCGGTGAAGGAGAAAGTGCTCAGCAGTCACAGAGAAAAGCCCATAACATAAAGAGATCTTTGACAACCTGGAGAGAGCTCACTTGAGTAGTGCAAGGCATTGAGAAGAGAGGAGGTCTTTTCCACAAGTTGGGCTGTGACAGGAAGACTATGGTACAGTCAAGTTAAAGTTTCCGAAGGTGGACACGTAGAAGGCATCTGGAAAGAAGCCAGTGGGTAGACGAGCAGAAACTGAGAATTGGGGGGGGAAGAGATTCTAGGAGGTGGCACAAGTATGGGATTTGCCTTTGGCAGAGGACTAGAATTTCCTCCTTGTAGACTAACCTGGAAGATCAGAGAAAGGGGGTGGATGTTGATACTGAGAATAGGGCTTGTTTGGAAGTATGGCATTGGTTTTTTTCTCCCAGGCACTGATGAAATCATCCTTTTCCTGAGTTTGGAGACAGCAACCTTCACCTTGACAATGGAAGGTGTGTACGCACATGGGAAGTCACAGATCCTTGAAGGAAACATAATGGAGCCTCAGATTTGGGGAGAAGAAAGCCAGGGTGGACGATTTTTTTCCTTTGTCAGGCAAATAAAACAAACATCCCCATGTACATCATAGAATAGAAGACAGAATCTTACGTGGAAATACAGCTGCATCCCTGGGAGCTTGCTTTCCTTTTCCTCTTCGGTTTTCTTTCTTTTACTAGGGGTTCTAAGCGTTCTTTGGTAGGGCTGCTAATAGCTTGGCCTTCTTCTTTCCATAGTCAATAGTCGCTTCTTCACATCCTTTGATCCCCTTTTTTTGGGAGGGGGCTTCTTGTCTTTTATATATCTCTTGTTTACATATCTTAAACACCAAGCCCTTACTGGAGAAATCTGATGCAAAGATTTTTTCCTATTTGACCTCTTCCCTTAGCCTTGATCTATTAACCTGCCTGTACAGAACATTTTCAGTAATGTGTAATCCAAGTTATCCATTTTGTCTTTTGTAATTGCCTCTCTCTTCTGTTTGTTAAGAATCTGTCTCCTACCCATATCTGTGAGAGCTATATGATCTGTTTCTCTTTTTTTTTTCTTGAGAGGGGAAGGTAGGGCAATTGGAATTAAATGACTTGCCCGAGGTGACACGGCTAGTTTTTTAATGTGTGTAAAGTGTCTGAGGGTGGATTTGAACTCAGGTCCTCCTGACTCCAGGGCTGGTACTGTATTCACTGTGCCACCTAGCTGCCCCTATGATCTGTTTCTCTACCTCTCTCTCCATCTATAATATATACGATATGTGTGTCAGTATATATACACCTATATGTATACATGAACTGAAGTTTTGAAGACTGTCTAAAACACCCTTCATTTCTTTGTAAGTGATTGTTTTCCTTTAGTAGATTTCCTAGACTTGTCCCTAGTCTTCTTACCAATGAAAATCCTTCTTTTCTATCTTAAACATCACTATAACCATAGCCCTAGAACTTGGCCGGCTTCAAGTTGGAGCCAGGCAGTGTTTGTGCAGGGTCCAGGCAGGACCTGGAAGTTCTGTCTGACAGAGACTTGCATGTGCCAGACCTTGAGGGAGGTTCTGCTGGCTCTGGGCCCAGGCTGGAGCCTATGTTCCCATTTAGTCAGAATTTTGCATAGTAGGGAGAAAAACTTGAAATGGACTTTATGGTGCCATCATTGGGAAAGTTCCGGATCCTTTCCTTTTAGGATGAACATTGTTGGATTGTTTTTGCTGGTGCTATAGAATAGCTGACAGTTTTTCACTTTAAATACTAGGAAGGGTTTGGTCAGAAGCATGATATCCTATAAGCTGCTTTCCATGTAGATAACATCCAGGGTCAGGCTTGCTGGGTTGAATTGGGACCCCAGCGAACTGAGCTGGGCTTATTTGAATAGACTGTGTCCTGGACAGCTGGCAGTGGCTTCAGACTCAGTTCTGGAGAATCCAGTGAACATTTTCAATTGTTCAGAAATAGAGAAGTGCCAAATTTCTCTGATATTTTAATCTTCTGATAAGCACTTTTGGGAAAGCCCTTGGAGACCTTTTGTGTGTGTGAAGATTTGTACCAAACAGTTCAGGCTGTGGCGGCAGCGGCGGCGGCAGCAGCAGCAGCAGCACTGGCCTTCTTCCCCTTATTTTCAGCTGCCCTTTGAAAACATCTGACAGCCCACGCTGGGGAGGACTGACCAGGACTGACTGGCAGATGTTAGTGGTGAGAACATTGGCTTTATTCTCTGGGTTGTGATTTGAAAATTGAATTTAAAAAAAAGAAATTTGAAGTCACTTTTATAAAAAGGAACCACCAACTTGTACCTGTAAGTTAATTGCATTTTAAAATGGAAATTTGTCTGAACGAGTTAATGTTGTAAGAATTTGTTAGTATTTAGTATTTTTTTGTGTGTATAATTGGAACCTTTTAGTATGCTTAACTATGTGATCTTTCTCTTTTCATTTGGTGCACTTTATGGGAATGATGACATGCCAAGTTAGGTAAGTGCTTGGACATCGAGCCTTTCCTATTGCTGTCATGGACCTTTTAGAACTTGAGAATTTTAAAAAGAGAAGTCTTTCCTTTCAGTGGACAGTTCCCCTCATTCTTTGGCTGCTGATTTTTCTTGATTAGATTCATTATATTTTACTCCAGAAGGTGAATTTTACCTGACCTTCCTCTCTCTAGCTTACTGTGTCAGAATATTGAGATCCCTGATTTCCAAGATTCTTAATTTAAATTGAGATGAATTTCTATTTCATTTGGGTTTTAGCTTTTAAAAATTATTTGTAAAACAAGCCTAAGTATCCCATATGAAGAGAGATCCAGCCACAGGAAAGGTTATATTAGCTAAGAGTTATTATGCCATAAGACTGTATTGTAACTTCCTTAAGGAAAGTTTTGTCTAGACCTTGCAACAGATTAGCCTAAGTTCTTGCCATTATTCCTTATCAGTAAGAACTAAGAAATAAATCCCACTCATAACTAGAATCTCTGGGAATATTGAAATGTTAATGCAGCTTTTTAAGAATAGCTGCATTTTCTGTGGGGTAGGAAGAATGTTTTAATTTGGACAAATGAATTCCCAATGAAAAAGTAGAAAGCTCCTGCTGTTTCTTTAGTTTGGAAAGGAAGACAAAAATGAAGACTGAACTAACTAACTTTACTGATCCTTAAAAACTGATCCTTAGCCAGTTGGTATTTATTGAAAAAAAGTGGATTAAGTGGCTGCCTACGCTGGGGAAGGTGTCGCCTACATGGGGCCACCCGGATCTCCTGGCAACTGTAACCAACATCCTTCGGTTAATTTTTGGCTAAATCTATTCCCGGCCCAGCCCAAGGGGCCATGGTCGGCATTCAGGAAGTCCACAAGAGGAGGCTGTATGGGGGTTGGAGCAACACTCAGTAGGTTTTCCCCCTCAAAGCAAAAAATACTAGGCTGTATTCCCTCCCTCCCAAATGAATTAGGGAATGTTTGACTTGTGACTCGGGAATTGTTAAAAATAAGCTGGGGCTCTGGAATCATAAGCAACATCTCTTAGACACCCGTTCTGTTCAGGGCCTTCATTTCATGGCTGCCACAGCCAAATAACAATCAGACAGGGACCGGCCCAGGAATCTTGTTGTGTCCGAGATCCCTGGGACAATCTGCTTAAGCCTACATAGACCCCTTCTCAGCATATTTTTAAATGAGTAAAATACGTGAGATTATGAAGGAAAAATTACATTGAAATAGTTATTTAATGTATTTTAAAATTTCATATTGGATACCCCAGATAACCCCAGACTTAGAGGGGAACCCCACCCCATCACGTTGGGCGGCAGATATGAACCACCTTCAGAATGAAACCAGTACAGCCAACCAGTACAATTCTTTTAAAAATTAAACGGGTGTCTCTGAATTGCCAAGAATATTAAAAGTATCAGTGTATCCTCTGCGGAAACATTTTTCCCTTGAGTGAGTGATATTAAATTTGTAGTCCCCTTCCTCGTTCTAGCCCCCCACTTGGAGGCTCATTTGTGTCCCTGGCATCTCTGCCCTGTGGCTTTGCCCAGCTCCCAGCCTAGTTGTGTTCCTGGGGCTCCTTCCTTCTGCCCCAGACTCCCTAGCTGGCCTTACCCTTCCCCGGGGCCTGGGGGCTTTCTGAACATTCTTTTGCTCCTGGTGGCCACCAGGCTTTTTGCCTTTTCCTCGAGGCCTCTCTTTTGTCTTTGGTTCACCTCTAATACCATCACCTCCCCTGCCTGGGATGGCCCCACCTCCCTTACCATCCCACCTAAGCTTTGCTTGTGGCCCTGCTGCGAGTCCGGAAGGCTGTGACTTTGGGCAGGTCTCATTCCCAAGCCTCAGTTTCCTTATCTGTAAAGTAGGGATGGATGGTGAGAGTGCTGCCTCAGGAGGCTGGTGTGAGCCCCAGATGAGCTAGCTGTTGTGAAGACTGTTTTAGTCTTTGGATGTTGGTTCGACTTTCCCCCAGTCTCCCGAGGAGCTTCGCTGCATTCATGTTTATCGCCCTTGAAGCGATGGCGTTTTTGTTGGATGGCCCACGAGGCAGCTCTTGCTTATTGCCTTTGACGCCTCTGCAGACCTGACTGACTTGCTCAGTGACCTCCGGCTCCCTGTCACCTCCGGGATTAAGCAGAGAATCTTCTGCTTCCCCCCAGTCATGCTTCTGCCTTTCACCTCCTTCAGACCGCACTCTGGGGTCCAGGCCCGGTTTCCTGGCTGGGCCTCACACCTGCCTGGCCATTTTCACTGGTCTCCATCACACCTGGAGTGCAGCTCTGCCCCCTGACTTCACTGGTTTCCTTCCAGTCCCAGCTAAAACTCCATCCTGTAGGGGAAGTCTTGCCTGTCCCCCCTTGGGGATTTCCAGGGTATCCTGGCTGTAAGTGGTTGTTTGCATGTTGCCCCCCCCCCCCCCCCATTAGACTGTGAGCTTTTTCTGAGTCAGGGCAGGGAATAAGGATTCACAGAGTAGCTGCCCTGTGCCAGGTGCCATGCAGCCCCATATAAATGTTATCTCATTGTATCTTCACCATAATCCTGGGAGGTGGGCTCCCCAGACTAGGAAAGCTAGAAGTGAAGTGACTTGCCCAGGGCCACACAGCCAAATTGGCAGATTTCCCAAAGTCACTTGGCCTTCAGCCGGCATTGTGCCAGGTCCTGGGGCTAGAAAACCAAGCAGAAGTCATTCCTTGCCCCCTAGGAGGAGGAGGGGGAGGCGGGTTGACTTTTAGGACACTCAGGCAGGAGGGAGGGCTTGGGCCCCTCTGGGTACCCACAGTGTTTGTGTTTCCCTCAGATTGGGACATAAAGTGCTGTGAGCAGTCTGAGGGTTCTCTTTTCTTCGCATTTATATTGCCAGTGCCCAGAACACAGTAGGTGCTTAATGCAGAGTGGTTGATGGGTAATCCTGCTGTGATTTGAGCTGTTGCTCTACCAAATTGTAAGTGCCCTGAGGGCAGCTTGGTGTCTTACTTGTGGAGTGTGCCAGGCTGCCAGTGTTTCTGATTAATTCCCCACCTGCCCGGCCTTGTGTTTTGGGGAGTTGGCCAAGCTCAGACTCATTTGTAGGAACCTGAGAGGCCGCAGAGGTGACCCTCCTGACCCGATGTCAAGATTGATGGGATTCTTCTAAAGAGATTGCTGGGCTTATGTCTGAGACCTTAGTAGGGGAGAAGGTGAAATGCAGTAGGACCAAGCTGTTGTGCATTTGTGAAAAAGCATCATTGGCAAGTCCCCTGCTCCAAGAAGACTAGAGCAGGGCCATGGCAGAGCTGGGAGGAGCCACCTCTCCTTTGGCTGATGCTGAGGCTGAGCTGGGGGGGGGGCTGAGGTCACATGTGAGAGAGGTGGGGGGGTCACCCAGCTCCTCGGGGGAGGGTTTGCACTGCTTTATTCCTTACAATGGATGGAGTGACTGAGGACCTAAATATACTCATGCTATTTCTTCAGGTAAGGGGAAATCCCCCTCCTCCAGTCTGTGACTGAGGGGTTGTGCCAGGCCATGGCAGGGGGCAGTTGAGTTGCACGCAGAGGCCCTCTTGGGGTGGCATCTGAGCCCCAGGCAGCCACTGGCCCCCTTGGCCTCTGAGGGTTTCTTACTGAGACTTGGGTCACCAGAACTTGCCACGGCTACCGGCTCTTGTGACAGCTCAGCGGAAAATATCACATCAGTTCTTGTTCTTTTTCTCATTAGTTATCTTCAAGTGTTCTGAAGCAGAGAAGTAATTTCCTAACGCGGTGAAAATGGACAAAGAAGAAAAGAAGACTATCAATCAAGGCCAAGAGGATGAAATGGTAATTCCATTTTCTGCTCCAAGCAGTTGGGAAGATGGTTTTGGGTGAAGGAGCAGAGCAGGAGCTTAGCCATCACTCTGGTGCCTTGTGGGAGTCAGGAAGGATGTCTTGGGGCTGCAAGAGGGAGCGTCTTTCGACAGGAATTCCTTGAGGTGGCAAGAGGTTCAGGAGCTGCAAGGGCTGTTTCAGGGGAGGGCAAGGGAGACAGGATAAGAAAGACAAGTGGCTATAGCTGGACACAGCAGGCAGGATACCTTGCACACCTTTTTTGCAGGCTGGAGTTCTCACCCTCCTGATCCTTTTGTGATCTGGGGCATGGGATACTGGGGCAGCATGGGCTGCACTTGTGAGGGCTCCATTACAGGGAAACAGTGGAAAACCCTGGAAGCAAAAATTGCCAGTCTGTCTTGAAGGGGAAGGGCAGCCTCACAAGGCCACTGAGGCTTCCCTGGGAGCTGCAAGGCATAGCCAGAGTCAGACTCGCTTTCCCTGGCCTGAGCCCCAGAATTGCCTTTCAGACATTTCCCAGCAGAATGGGCAGGAAGCATTCTCACTGTCCCAACCCTCCCTACTCTAATCTACTTTAAGCACCAACTGAAGGTGTGAGGGTGGCCTTGGAATGAATCCTGGCCTTTGGAGCCTTTGGAAAAAGAGCCTTCTGGCCAGACCGGCTCAGTCCTGTGAGAGGGCTGCAGTGGGGAAAGCCGACTTGGGCAGATGGAGAGCTGCTGCAGCCTGCCCACATTCTCAGGGTTTGAGCCCAGGCTCTCTGATCGACACCAAGTCAAACTCAGTTCTTTTTCTGCTAGATTTTTTTGGGTGATGTTGAGATGGGTTTGGATAGGTTTCTCTGTTCAGATTTAGAATTTCAGTCCTGTTATAATCTGGAAAAAATGCCTTTTATTTTCGAGTTAATAGTTGTTCTGTCATTTTTTCAATTGTATCTAACTCTTTGTGATCCTGTTTTGGGATTTTTTTTTCTTTTTTGGAGGGGGGAAGGCAGATCAATTGGGGTTAAGTGACTTGCCCAAGGTTAGTAAGTGTTAAGTTTAAGTCTGAGGCCAGATTTGAACTCAGGTCCTCCTGACTCCAGGGCTGGTGCTTTACTCAATGCACCACCTAGTCGCCCCTGGGCTTTTCTCAGCAGAAATACTGGAGGGGTTTCCATTTCTTTCTTCAGCTCATTTTAAAGATGAGGAACTGAAGCAGACAGGGTGAAGTGTCTTGCTTGGGGTCTCCCAGCTATCGTCCAAGGCCAGATTTGAACTTGGGATGATAACTCCCTGACTCCAGGCCCAGCGTTCTACCCATTGCACTATCCAGCTGCCCAAGAAAGGTGTCCAGGGTCACAAAGCTAATGGGTGTCTGTGGCTGGATTGAATTCAGGAAGCTAAATCTTTGTGTCTCCGGGCCCAGCACTCTGTCCACTGTGACACCTAGCCAGTTAATAGGAGATAACATTTCAGATGTATGAAAGCACTTTCCACATATTATCTCTTTTTATCTTCACAACACCCCTGGGAGGGAGGGGCTGTTATCAGCCACATTTTTCAGATGAGGAAACTGAGGCAGACAGCAGCAACGTCACAGCAGTAGTGAGGCAGCATTTGCAGTGAGGCTCCTAGGGGCTGCCTCCAGAGGGATCCCAGCCCGCATACCCCACACATCCCCTTCTCTGGGGTGGAGCACTAGCAGACAGTTGGCCATAGCACAGTGGAAGAAGAGGAGGGGGCATGGAGGACACTGCCTTTTTAGTAACAAATTGAGAGTGTCACTCTGAAAGCTGCTTTGCTGCTTTGTAACCCTGGTCTCCCCTCCCTTCTCTTCTGTGTATTTTAAAAAGATGCTTCAATGACACTAGAAAGGGGCAGCCTTCTTTCTCCCCCTTCTACTCCCCATTCATTTCTTAAGTGAGTGATTGATTTAGTAAAAAAATAGTTCAGATTTTAAAGCTTCCAGCCACATAGCCCCAAATCTGTCCTAGCCTGACACCCCTGCCCCCAAATTCTCAGATGCTTTTGGATTCCCCAAGTGTGCTGGGGGGGGGGTGAGAGAGGAGTGAGGGGTTCACGCAGTACAGGACAGATGGATCCACACAAGCAAACTTTGCTGTGGATCATTGAAAAGGAGCCTAGTTGAGAAGGGGAATTGTTCACACGTCTATCACCAGTGTTGGGAAATGTAGATTATGAATGCAGGAATCACTGTTTGTGTCATATTTCTAAGCTTGGCTCACTGCAGTTAGGACTCCCTCTCCCAAAAGAAAACCTACTGGTCATTTTCCACTTGCCACGTTCTTCACTTTGCAGGCAAACTTGCCGTTGGTCCGCTGGGAGCCCCATACCTGGAGTACCTGATCTCTAGGCCTTTGCTGCCTCCTTCAGGGTGCAGTGTGGGAGCCCTTAGGGGGCGCTAGCTTCCTGTTTGACTGATGTGGACTAAGCTTTATATATGGACTGTGTCCCCCGCTAAAAAGTAACTTTCCTTAGGGCAAGGATTATTTCATTTTTGTCTTAATATTCTTGGAAGACTGGCATTTTGTATGTGGTAGATGCTTAATAAATGTTTGATTTTAGTGTAAATGATTTCTACATTATCCCCATTCTTTGACAGTTCTATTAAATGCAGGTGCTTACAGGCTCTGGTGTTTGAGCTGTACTAATCTCAGGTTGGTAGGTAATCCATAGGAAGGGACCTTCCTGAGCAAGGGGCATTGAAGCCTGCCCCCAGTTTACTTTGTCAGAGCCACGAACAAGAAAGACCACTTGATGTGGCTGAAGCCTGCAGAGATTTGTCATGGAAACGTAGGCCCATAGGTCCATCCGTTCTGTTGCTGCTGTGGGGTGATATTCACTCACCCTTCTTCCTGCCGACTGATTATTAGGGAAGTCACAACCAAGACTGGATTCTCAAAGGCCTGTTATCTGGCTGGGGTGATAATCGAGGGGAAACAATGTGTTGGGGCCTGTACTTGGGAATGTGAGAACAAGAATTGCTCTGAATTTGACAGTTTGGCTGGTCAGATTTCAGATGGTAAGAAGTGAAATAACACTACAAGATCTGCTTGACCATGCTTTATTTTCTCATTTGCACACAGGAGATCTATGGTTACAACCTGAGTCGTTGGAAGCTGCTTGTAGTGGCATTTGGGGTGGTCTGTACTGGTGGCTTCCTCCTCCTCCTCCTCTACTGGATGCCCGAGTGGCGAGTGAAAGCCACCTGCCTGCGAGGGGCCCTCAAGGACTGTGAGGTGGTGCTGCTGAGGACCACAGTAAGTGGGCTCTTGGTGAGGCCCTCGTTCCCCAGGCCTCCCCCCCTAGCATAGCTCCACCCCTCCTGCTTGCCTCTCGGGGGTTTCCTTTCTGAGCTGAGAAGGCCCGGCTCTGACCAGTCTCCTCAGATGCTTTCTGCTTCCAGAACGGCTGGCTTCCTCTGCAGGATACACTTGGCTTTCCAGCCAAGCTGCTCCTCAGCAGTCTCTTCCTCTGGGCCCAGAGCTTCAGGGTCTTTTCATGCTCTGCCTCCAGGAGCCAAGCCTGGTGTGATGGGGGTTCCCTCTGTGTTTTCTCTCCCACACGAGCTCAGGCCTGTGTATGGAGCAATCACTAGGGGAGTGTTTATTGAGTTAAATCTTCTTATCGGGGTGTTTTGTTGATGTTTGCATGGATCATCATCTCCTTGGTGTTCCCATGCAGAAGCCATCTCCCTCAGCCCCCAGTGGCCAGTCCAAAGCCCAGAGGCCTAAGGAGAGGGTGGCTCTTGCAAAGCCTCTCACTGGCCTGTACCTCCCACTGGACCAGCCATGGTGCTGCTTCCTTGGTTTTTAGTTTTCTAATTGAAAATGAGGGGGCATCCCTTTGATTGGCCATGTTAGGGGTTCATTTTACAAATTACAGAAGTAAGGAATTGTTTTGATCAGTACAGATTTGATTTTATATAGGTGCCAGAAAAGGTTGCACAGAGGGGGTGTTAGCCCTGGCCTCTGTGACAGTGGAGGCGTCATGGACCCTCCAAGCTTCAGGCTCGCTCCCCAGGGTAGGCCGGTGGGGTGCCTCTGCCCACCTCAGTAAAATGGGGATAATTTTAGCCCTGGCCTTCTGGGCTTGGTGTGAAGACTAGATGAAGTCACAAAGGCTTTGTAGGCCTTAAAATGCCTTATGGCCATTCCCCGTCTCTCCCGGTCAGTGCTTCTTGTCTGCACTGATCTGGGATGTGGCGGGGTTTGAACTGAGCCTTGAATGCTCCAGGGTGAAGGAATGGGGAACAGGCTGAGTCCTGACTGTGCTGTGAGCAGGAGATGGGACTGCCGAGATTAGGGCCGAGAGAGGAGTTGGATTCCAGAGCCAGTAGCCCCTTGAGGTGGAGCTGTTGGGGCCTGCCTGCCTCTGGGGCCACCCTCACAGGGCTGCGCGTCCCCTCAGTGCCTGGCCTGCCTGCTGTTAGTGCCTAGGAGTCACTTCATCAGGGTTTGTTGGTTGATGGATTGATATGGCAAAGGTATATGCAAACAAGAATGCCAGAGTGAAAAACTTTATTTCTCTCTTTTTTCCAAGGATGAATTCAGGATATGGTTTTGTGCAAAAGTTCGCTTTCTTTCTCTAGAAAACCACTCATTTTCAAGCCCTAAAACAGTAACTAAAAAAGTGTCCAATGGCCATGCTGCTCATATCCGTTTCCCTGAGGACCTGCCTGAAGAGGACCAGCGCAACCTTGCCCAGCCCCGACAGGTACTGTGGCCCCTGCCTGCCTCGAATTCTGGAGAGTGAGGGGCGGGAGCCTTTGGGTGGGGCTTGGGGGTGTCTTTTGGGATGTTGGAGCACATGAAGATGTGCTTGAGCCCAGCTTCTTGTCTTTTTAAGTGAATGTTCCTTAGTCAATTGAAATGTTAAGGACCAGGATCATTTGGATGCCCAATCTGTCTGATGCTTCATGTTTTGCAGATTCCTTATTTTACGCACCACAGTATAAGGTACTTCTGGGATGACTCCCTCCAGAATTTTGATGTGTTAAAGTAAGTGGGGTTTTTTTTCCCTTTGGCTTTATATTAAATCACATCCCAGGTATTTTGTCAGACATAATAAAATGAACTTTCTGTAATTATGTCCAAAAGTAGAGGAGACCCCTGTTGCCTTCTCCCTTCATGGCCACAGCCTATACAAATATCCTTCAGGGGCAGAGCATTCTTGAGCTGCTTCCTCCTAGAGCTCTGTGGGGGTGGTTAGTGGCCAGGTGAGGAGGGAGCAGGGTGGGGTATGCTGGGGGTGGTGATGGTGGTGGGGGAATGCCCTATGGGTCTGTGCTTTTTCTCTTAGAGGGCCCCTGATTGTGACCTTTTGTTAAACTGTTTGAATGTGGCCTAGGAAGATGCAGAGAGTATGTGCCTGCCTGCCTGCCTCTCTCTGTGTGTGTGTGTGTGTGTGTGTGTGTGTGTGTCTATAAAATCACTCACAGAAAGTAATTAAATTATTGATGCCAGTGATTACAGTGATCTAAGAAAGTTAGTAGAAATGGAAATAGGATGATAAATCAGGGTTGATATTACTTGAACAATGATGCAGTGGGATGTAGAAGACGACTCACCCCTTTGAGGAAGATCCCTTCTGTGGGGAAGGTTTGGTGAATGCATTTTTAAAGCTCTCTCTTATCCTGGGACCCTTGCTGGGGATTCCTATTTCGAATGGGATTCGCAGACTTGGATTTTAAAGCATTAAAGAATTGCAGTATTTTCGACTTGGATTGAAGTAAGAATTTCCCATTTATTTAGGGGTCTGGATGAAGGTGTTTCTTGTACTTCAATCTATGAACAGCACAGCTCAGGGCTGGCGAAGGAGACGCACGCCTGTAGGTACGGACATTCCAGGTGCCACTCATGCTTCTTCTCCCCCTCAAACGCTGCTTTGGACGTTAAGTAGACGTTAAACCGGGCTAAGCTGCAATTTTGATTTTGTTAATAAATTGACATGACCTCGAAAGGATCATTCTTCACTAAATTAACGGAACCTGTACTTGAAGACAGTGTTTTAAAATGAGATAGGGAAGGGACAGAATTTTATACAAGAACTAGAGTTTGGCCTTTAACTCATTTAAATCTCTGATTTGCTATAAGGGAAAGCTTTTATTTTTTTTCTTGCAAATTTGGGAAACCAAGGCAAGCAAGTGAAACGTATCCTCAGCTGAGGGCTTTCAGGCCTCCTTTCTTTGAGCATCCAGGCCTGGTCCATGTGATGTAACTGGATTAGGCAAATGGGTTTATTTCATCTTTTGCCATAAGTAGTCTGTTTCTTTGATTTTCCATTAGGAGTAGAGTTTCTGCAGAGTGTGTTAGGGAGTGAGCGGGAGCATCATGGTTCTGTGGACACTGAAGCTTGTGGGCAGCTCCCCATGTGTCCTGCATCACACAAATGTTCGCCTCAGGTTCCCAGCATTGGAACCCAGGTGGGCGGGAAGGCCAGGGTTTGCACTAACACCTTGACTTTTCTTCTCTGTCATACAGAAAACTGATGTATGGAATGAACGAGATCGCTGTCAAAGTGCCTTCTGTCCTTAAACTTCTGGTTAAAGAGGTAAGGCTGTCTCTGGTTGATGTGGCCCAGACTTGGAAAGCCTGCCCCTCCCCCACCGCACGGTCCAGGCGCCTCTCCTGGGCCCGGTATTTTCTGCTCTGATCCCATGAGAGGCCTTTTTGGCCCCTCAAAGGCCGCTCCATGCTGGGTCTCTTTGCTGCCTCTTTCTCTGGGCTACACAATATTTTCCCAGTTTAGAATTCTGCCCAGGCCAGTCAATGCCATGCACCTTGCCCCCGCCACTGCTTGTCTCTCCCACTCAGACCAACTCTCCATTCACTTATTGCTTCTGTGTCTTTGATGCACCTGTTTTATACACTGGGGATTCTAATTCTTTGTTTCTTCTCTTTATTAGACTTGAGACTCCAGGATGCTTAGGGTTCATGTCTTTTTTCCCCCAAATTTCCTGTTTTGTCCAGTGCCTCCCATTGATCCCTACAGATAGCACTTGAACTAAATTGGGGTGGTTTGGATTTAAATCAAGTCTACTTTATATTTCCACTTAAGAGCCTGAGACTTCCCAGTAAGCTGTGCTTTGTGTTTGATAGTCTAAATGTGTTCCTCTCTGTGAGCTGATTGGATTTTCAGGAGCAATGATTTTGATAAAACATCATCAGAAAGCTGAAGGATGATGTGATTAACTTGTTTATCTTAGTTAATTAAAATAGAGCCTTGTAAAATCCTGTACTGGATAACAATACAGTCTGTTTAAAACTTGAGAATATTTGGGTGGTGGTGGTGAGTAAATGTATTACCTACCCATTGTAGCTCCAGCATTAGCAGGAGAATGAGAACCATAGAGCTAGGGTGATTTTTTTCCTAATGGGGTTCACAAATTAGAGTTGTCCACACCAGGAATTTCAGCTTTTTTAGATACTATATAAGTTAGTTGCCAAAAATCCAGAGCTACACAAATTATTCCAACAGAAAAGAGTCAAAGGATTAGGTTCAAGCTGTCTTTTAGTGACTTGGGGTTTTTTAGTGTTTTGTGCAAAAAAGTCGGTGTGATAAAAGACAAAAATGGTAGGGACTTAACAGAAATGGAAGAGATTAAAAAGAAGTGGCAGGAATATCCTGAAGAACGGGACAAGAAAGATCTTACCATCTTGGATAATCATGGCGGTAGGTTATTGATCTGGAGCCCGATATCCAGGAGAATGAAGTCAGGTGGGCCTTGGGAAACACGAGGCTCCAGCTGAGCTGCCTAAAGCCCTAAAGCTGTTGCTGTCCAAGTGCCTGCCTTCAGTATGCCAGCAGATGTTAGGATTCAGTAGTGGCTGCTGAAGGGGAAAAGATCAGCTAATGTCCCAGTCCTAAAGAAGGTCAGTGCCAAGCAGTATTCAGATTACCAAGCGCTGTGCCCATGTTGCCGGTCGACCGGGTGATGCTTAAGATTCTGCAGGCCAGGCTTCAGCAGTATGTGAACCGAGAATGACCAGAAGAACAGAGGCAGAGGAACTGGAGACCAAATTGCCAACGTTCACTAGATTATGGAGGAAACAAGGGAATTCTAGAACATATACTTCTGCTTCATTGACCACACTAAATCCTTTGACTCTGGATCACAACAAAACCGTGGCAAGTCCTGTGAGATGGGAGGACCAGAACATCCAACTTGTCTCCTGAGGAACCTGTATATGGGCCAAGAAGCAGCAGTTAGAGCGGAACATGGAACAAGGCTTGGTTTAAGATTGAGGAAGAAGTATGACAAGGCTGCATATTATCACTGTGTTTATTTTATATGCAGAGTACATCATGCAAAATGCCAGGCTGGAATTAAGGTTGCTGGGGGAAATATCCACAGTCTCAAATGTGCAGATGATGCCACTTTGAAGGCAGAAAGTGAAGAAGGAGAAACAAGAAGCCTCTTGATGAGGGTGAAAGAAGAGAGTATAAAAGCTTGAAGCTTAACGTTGAAAAACTAAGTTCTTGGCAGCTGGTCTCATCACTTCTTGGCAAATCGCAGGAGAAGAAATGGAAGGAATGTCAGATTTTCTATTGTTGGGGCCAGTCTGGACAGCGGACTAAAACGCGGACAGAGGTCTGTAGAGTCAAAGCTATGGCTTTTTTCAGTAGCAATGTATGGCTGTGAGAGCTGGACGGTAAGGAAATGTGAGCTGCAGAATTGGTGCTTTCCAGTGAGGGGTGGTGCTGGAGAAGACTTTCGAGAACCTCTTGGACCACAAGGAGATCATATCAGTCTCTACTTAAAGAAATTAAACTCAGGCTGTTGTCTGGAAGGTCAGATCCTGAAGCTGAGGCTTAAATACCCTGGGCCACATTGTGAGAAGGTGGGGCTCATTGGGAAAGACCCTAATATTGCGAAAGATAGAAGGCAAAAGGAAAAGGGGAAGACAGAATAGAGGATAAAATGGATAGATGGTGTCATGGAAACAGTGAGTGTTGAGCCTTCGGCAGGCTTGGGGAGAGCGTGGAGGATGGAAGGGCCTGTGTGCTGTGGTCCACGGGGTCAGGAGTGCCTGAACAGCAACAACAGAGTATCAGGAGTATCCTCATGGAGGACAGAGGGAGAGCGGCTCCTGCTGATTTTTCCAGTAGCCTGAGATGGCTTCAACTTTACAGCTTTGGTGAGGGTGGGGTGGTGCTTCTGTTGTGTGGAAGGTTTAGTTTTTGTAGCTGGGGCTGCTTGGTCTAATTTGCCTTCTTGTTCAGTAACAGGAAAAATAAAAAGGTTTTCTTTTCTTTAAATCTCCATTCCGGCAGTTTGGGATGGCTGCTGTCCAGCCTCCACTCTCATTTTAGTGACATGGGCAGAAAGCATGAGTCCCAGGTGGGACTTGTCCTGGCTGGGGCCAGGAGGCAGGTCATGTGCAGCAGCAGGAGCTTTCTTGATCTTTGCAGTAGCCTCCCCTTTGCGGCCTGACAGCTCGGCCAGGCAGGAGTCTGGCAGATGCTCACCCAGCTGGTAGCTGGGGGGGGGTCTGCATTGGAGCCCAGGTGTCTTCTGACTCCACCCTGCCCCCCAGTGGTAGCTGACTATAGCACAGCCTATTGGGAAATACCAGAAATGTTGGATTGTAGACCTTTTATTAATTCAAAATTAGATGAGTTTTTTCTTACTGTGATTAGAATTTGCTTCCCCTAATGTGTTGTGGTGAAAAATCAAAACTGAACTACATGATGTCCGTGGTCCCCTTCTAGTTGTAGGGTTATATAACTGTACGGACTTAAAAAAAAATCTCACGTAGATGAAGAAAGCTGATTAAAAGGTTTTTAGAAATCTGCCTTGTTTGGAAAGAGATCCTGAATTTTCTTAGCATCAGCTAAAATAAGGTTTGGTGGTTTCATTTCTCTTTTAATCTCTGGTTTCCTTTAGCAGAGATTTGCTCTGGTTAGCCCTGGTAAGGTGTGGCATTCCTCAAGTCATCTGGGCTGACTCCTCACAGGCCTTGGCTGGCACTCGGCTTCTGTGGACTGTTTTGTGATGACTGACCCCCAGGTGTGGCAGGGAGCAGATCCAAGTCTAGCCAGTGTTGTTGGGAAAGCTCCTTGAGCCAAATGTCCTGATGGTGATGCCGAGATGTTTTGTTTCCTTGTTCTCTTATTCTCCTAATTTGCTTCTTGGGAAGTAGTGAATACCACCGAGTAGTTTGGGAAAAATCAAGATAATGATGCTCAGTTAAATGAGGAGCTGGGGTGAAAGGCTTCTCTGGCATTTTGAACAGATGACCCTGCCACAGACGTGCAGCACAGCCTTGCCTTGTTACTCCTCCTGTAAGTGGCTTGTGAGACCTTGGGCTGGTCATTTCATTTTGGGGTCTGTCTCATCATCTATAAAATGGGTTAGTTATCAGCCCTATCACAGAAGGAAGCCTATTGGAAGTGGCAGGGGATGCTGGTCGGTGAGAATCAGTTAATATTGCTTGGAAGCTGATGGAAGCGTTCTGCTGCCTGTGTTTTCCCTCATGCCAGCTGTCTCTGAGCTGTCGTTATTCAGGGCAGGCCATCATCTGTCACCCAGTCTTCTCTTGCCTAAATGAGCATGCCTCTAGGCAGCATTTTGAAGTGTCCCTGCAAGCTTGGGGCCCACCCCTTGCTCAGCTTGTTAGAGTTTTAGCTGAGCTTCCAAAGGGAAGGCCCCTCGGAGTCTCGGGCCGGGGGACACTGGCATTGAGGACACTTCTGATGAGACTCACCCGTGTTGGCCTTTGAGAGCAGGTGTCTGTGTGGATGGAGCCCAGGCTGATGCCCAGGGTCCAGTTGCTGGGCCTGGCTTAATTCGTGTCTTGTTTTTCAGGTTCTCAACCCCTTCTACATTTTCCAGCTGTTCAGTGTGATCCTGTGGAGCACAGATGAATACTACTACTATGCCCTAGCCATCGTGATCATGTCTGTGATCTCCATTGTGAGCTCCTTATATACCATTAGGAAGGTGAGCATGTCCCCTGGGTGTTGGCAGAGGCTGCCCAGATCTTTCAAGAAATTCTTCACAGTTGGGGGGGGACTCCCTCCCTTTCCCACCTGAGATTATAATCTTTTGTGATGACTTCATAGATTCAGTTCTTGGCAATTGGCCAAGATGCAGAAGTTTGAGGGAGCTGTTCAGGGCCACTGAAGCAGGGCGTAAACCCAGGTCTTCCTGATTCCAAACTGACTCGTATAACTCAACTGGCTGTTGAGTTTCCCTCAGCAAAATCTAATGGGCCAGTCCAGTTTTTGTCATCTCTTTTTAATGTAAGAAGACCTGGGAATCTACGATTATCTGATTTGTAAATGCCTTTGTGCAAAAGTGAGGCCTCGTACTCAGGGTGAGCACGTCTAGTAGAGGGGCTCTTTGTGCTGGGGTGAGAGGAGTGGGAGGAAAATAGACACAGCATTCCCAGAGGAGGCGCCCCAGTGCTCTTGGGAGGATGTTCTCCTGTGTGTTGCCTGCCCGTGGTTGGGGAGGGTGAACACAGCACCTCCAGAGGAGTGTCGTCTCTCTGGATGCAGTGCCCGGACCTTTAGCTTTGACCAGCATTCCTTGTTTTCTGCATGGTCATTGGGTTCTTAGAGAGGGCACGTGTGTGCGTTTGCGTGTGTGTGTGAGTGTATGTGCACACGTGTGTGTCTGTGATTTGGGGGGGGTGCATCATTTAGTGATTATTACTCAGCATCCCTTTAGACTTTGAATGCTTCTCTGTGCTTCCTTCCAGCAATACATCATGTTGCACGATATGGTGGCAGCTCACAGCACAGTGAGAGTTTCTGTCTGCAGAGCTGGGGGAGGTAGGTAGCCCGGGGCACGTCTGCCCCTCAGAGGGGTCAGTGATGAGAGAGCTGAGTCCCAGGTGCCCACCCCACTAGTGTCAGGGAGCTTTCATTTCCACTTTCTCTCTGGCCGTGGCTTGAAGGTTCTGTTTTGTTCGTCAGACACACACTTGCATGTGTGATCGTTATGCCCAGGTAGGACAGTTGGTGGATGCTCTTCAGGATGTGCCTCGAAGCTCTCACAATGCCCGTCACGACACTCTCACCTGACAGAGATAACCCTTCTCTGTGTTCTGTCCTGCTTGGCAGTGCCCTCCTCAGGTGTGTGGGGAAGGTCACTGGCATGGCTGTCCTTTGGATTCGTTTTCACAGTAGGGCCTATGTGAGGGAATCTTGGTTCTTTCAGAACTTGTTCTTTTGGGTCTGGAGAGTCAGGCATGTCTGGTGGACTGGTCACTGCCTGCATCGTTTTCTTTCAGTGGGACAGAACTGGGCTGTCGCTTTGGTTCCCGTCCCTTTGCCAAGGGCTGATGGTAGGAACTCTCTACCTTTCATGTGTCCTGAACCCCTCGAGCATTGGACTGAAGCCTTTGGACCCCATCCAAGAATCTCGGGATCTTTTTTCCCCCCAAAAACATCATAATTGAGGGAAAGGCAAAATTCCAGTTGGAGGGAATTTTTTTTTTCTCAGCCAGGTTTATGAAATCTCTGAAATTCATTCAGGGATCCTTTGGGGGCCAGGGATGTCTGGACCCAAGGTGACAAGTCCCTGAGTTCTTGAGAGCTAGTCTTCTGTTGTGTGTGCGGTTCTTGGAGTAGGAGAAGCTAAGGGGGATCTGGAGAGTTGTTGCAGACTAACAAGCTCTTATGGTGAGAGGCCCTGGCAGGCTCCATTGTGCACCCATTGAGCTCCTGCTGTGTCCCATGGGAGGGGCAGCAGCACTCCCTGTGGAGCTGGAGGCAGTGGCAGTTGGTCTTGGGGTGGGGAGATAATTCCTGTGTGCCATCTGCATCCCCTGGAGGAAGGGCAGCAGATCATGTGGGTTTTTATTCTCTTCTGACATCATTTCCCTGTGGAGTAGATGTGACATCCTCTCCTGCTTGTAAAAGAAGAGCTCTAATCTTGGTAGCCTAGTCCTAGACTTGCTTTCCACTCCAGCTTGGCCGCAGCTGGCTGAGAGGCTCCTTGTCCTCTGCCTTCTGTCTTCCTTCACCCTCGTTCACTCACAGGTGGACTGTTCTTCCTGGTGGTGTCTCTGCCGTCGCTTAGGCTGGCAGCTCCTTTGGAATGCCATTGCTCTCGCCCAGTTACAGCTGTCCATGTGTCACATAAAAGCCTTCTCTGTGATAGCTCTTCCATAGTATTCTTGATCCCCTGACCTGAGAGCTCCTGGTATTCTTCTTTTGCTACAACCTTGTATTATAACCCCCTGATTATGAGCACTGTGAGGGCAGGGGCAGTGTGTGAGAGCCCTCCTCCCTCTCTGGTCTCTTGTTGTTCATAGTTCTGTGATAAAGCATTTAAATAGGCCTCCCCCCCCCCTCCTTCCCTTGGAGCACTGGCATCTGCTTGCTGGGCTAATGGGCAAGGGCCTTCTGCTGTGCTGTTGCTACCCCATGTAAAACAGCATCACAAGACACCAGACAAACCTGATCCTTTCAGAAAAAGAAGAGATTTTTTCCACGGACCTTGTACCTGGGGATGTCATGGTCATCCCGATGAACGGCACAGTCATGCCTTGTGATGCGGTCCTCATCAGCGGTACCTGCATTGTGAATGAGAGCATGCTCACAGGTAAGCAGATGGCAAGTGATCTCAGTGTGTGTGTGCCTTAGAGCAGGGCAAGGCGCAGTCTTCATGACACATGGTAGAGTACTGATGAATCCACTGAGTGGTTCATTTTCATACTGTGACTTCAAGGGATTAGCATGATTAAGAGTAAACTTCACGAAAAGAACCTGCTCTGGTGAATCAGTGAATCTCATTTGACAGTCATGGAAATGGGAAGAGTTGTTTTTAGCCGGACATGTAGGAAAGAATGTTGAACTTGGATTTAGGAGAGCCTTGGCTTTGGAGCTCGGCTCTTGTCACTCTCTTTGTGACCAGGGGCCAGGTGATTAAATTGGCCGTTTCCACTTTTCAAACGGGGGACCAGTTTGGGTCGTTCTCCCAACCAGTCAGCTGTTAGGA
The DNA here is from genome assembly GCA_028646515.1 of Pseudochirops corinnae. Classification (NCBI taxonomy): domain Eukaryota; kingdom Metazoa; phylum Chordata; class Mammalia; order Diprotodontia; family Pseudocheiridae; genus Pseudochirops; species Pseudochirops corinnae. The sequence continues at coordinate 200,960,107 of CM053591.1, read as the reverse complement.
TCAAAATACAGGGCACGTAAAGAAGTGCTCCGTCAGTCAGTGCTGGTGGTGGTCAGCGTTGGTCTTCCCCCATCAGTAAGCCCTTCTGCCTTTCTGCCTTGATGTGGTAGGGGATGGGCCTTGATCCTGGTCCCAGCCAGCCTCAGCTCCCACTGACAGCTTTTCATCAGCTGGAATCACTTGGGTGAAGCGAGGGCTTTTCTTATGTCCAGCTGCTTCCCATGAAGGCTGGGGGATGGGAAGATGTATGTTTGTTTTATAATATCCTTATTATTATACCAGTTATGGTGATGATGAAATTATTGGCAGGTAAAAGCCAACAATTTGAGATAAAACTCAGTTCTCTAGATGTGGTTATAGAATCACCGACCTTTTTGTTGAGCTAAATTAAAATCACTCTGAAATGCTCTGAAGTTTATTTAAAACTATATTTAATGTCTTTGAGGATTGATTTTCGCACATTAAAGCTTTCTGTGCTGAGGATCTAAACTTTTTTGTTTAAGGTGAAAGCGTTCCTGTAACAAAGACTAATTTGCCAAACCCTTCGTTGGATGTAAGAGGAACAGAAGATGAGATGTACAGCCCAGAACTCCATAAGCGGCACACTTTGTTTTGTGGGACCGCTGTCATTCAGACTCGCTTCTACACCGGGGAGCTCGTCAAAGCCGTCGTGGTCAGGACAGGTAGATGGCCTTTCATTTAGCTGCCCGGCATACCTTAAGCTAGTAAATGTTCCCAAAAGGTGACTGTTTGGGGAGCTAGGGATGTGCGTCTGCATGACCCAATGAGATTTCCCGCGTAAGAAAACAGATTATTCCTTTGGGAGGCTCATTTTCCCTCCTTCCTTCACTCCCTTTGGCTTGCCTTTCAGTCTTTGTTTGGAGTTAAGGTTTGGTTTTTGGCTATTCTGCCCTTTCTGAAGCTGCTGCCCACTGCTTACAAGTAACAAATGTGAAGATCTTTGGGCTTCTGATTTCGTGCTTCAGCCATCGTTACTGTTTGAATGAGGAACCATGAGGGACAAGTGAAAGATTTATGGGGAGGGAGTGATTGAGATGGTCCTGTGTCAGGGAAGTTAGAAATACTTATCTTGTTGTTTCAGATGTATGAGTCATGTGATTTTGTGTGTGTGTGTGTGTGTGTGTGTACACACGTGTGCACACATATGTGAGTCTGTGCGTACACACACACAGCATGTAGAGCCTTGTGGTACATCACGCAGATTTATAGTCAGTCACTCTGACTCGGTCTAAGCAGGGCAGGTGGTTTCTGCTCCTTGTGTTTGAAGCCGTGGACTCAGCTGGACTCACTTGTCTGTCTCCAGGATTTAGCACTTCCAAAGGCCAGCTCGTGCGCTCCATACTGTACCCAAAGCCCACGGATTTTAAGCTCTACAGAGACGCCTACATGTTTCTGCTCTGCCTCGTCGTGGTGGCCGGCATTGGCTTTATTTACACCATCGTCCACAGTGTACTGAATGAGGTATGGAAGGCTTAGGCCACAGCCTTGTTCAGCCGTGGGGGGAGTCCAGAACTGCTCTGTGGGGTAATTAGGTTACATTGGTTTGATTTCCTGCTGCCTTTTCTCAAGAGACTACTGACTAGGTATAGCAGTCATTGGTGTGTAATGGAAGTGGGAATGGAATCCAGAGAGAGGATTTCGCTGTACCCCCTAAAAAAACAGAACATTTTGGGCAGCTTATTGAGTGGGCCCTGCTCCCTCCCCCTCCCCCATCTTGCTCTGCTCCAAGAGGCCTCTTGGAAGTAGCCCCAGCTGATGTTATAGGTGCTTTCCCTGGGCTAACTCTAGGTACCAGCTGGCGTTATAGTCATCGAATCTCTGGATATCATCACAATTACTGTGCCTCCTGCACTTCCGGCTGCCATGACTGCTGGCATTGTGTACGCCCAGAGGAGACTGAAAAAAATTGGGATTTTCTGCATTAGCCCTCAGCGGATAAATATCTGTGGACAGCTCAACTTGGTGTGTTTTGACAAGGTAAGGCCAGTTTTATAGCTGTATATGTATTGCCTTTTTGTATTGTAGCTTCAAGTTTAATATTCAATGCCGTCTTAAATTCCTTTAATGAATTCTACCAGCACCCCCTCTTAATTAGTGTACTTTTTTCTCCTTTTGAGTATTTTTCTGATCAGCCTTTCCATTTTGAAAATTTTGTTGCCCTTTTGGCTTAATTGTTTTAAGAAACTTACAGATGGAGTTTGTTTTGGTGGAGTAGGTACTTCCAAATGAGTAGCCTCTCTGAAAGCCCCTCCCCAGGGTCTAGATACGGCCTGCTGCCCCTGCCTTCTGGCGTGACCAGGCCCCAGGCAGGCAGACCACTTTGCTCAGTTTCCATTTCCTCCTGGGGAGTAGCAGCCTGTCACAGGGCAGTCAGCTTTAAATGCTTACATCAGCACCAGTGATTATTAATTCCTTTGTTTTTTTCCTGAAGAATATCCTCATTGAGGAGGAGAATTAGGGTTTCAAAACCACAGGATTGCTTCTCCGTGAATTTCCCTTGTCATCATTGTCATAAACATTTTGATTGGCACCTGTTCCCATTCACTGAGAATTGTTGGAGCTTTTCTTTCCTCAGACTTGATTGGGATTGACTTGGTCTGTGATGAAAAGAGTTTAAGATGGAGGGTGTGCAGATGTGAGGTGTTCATGCTGAGAATTTAGGGAGATTGAGAGGTTCACATGCAGAGCACTGCTTGGGCACCTGTTGTGTGCTGGGTCTTGTACTAAGAGCTAGTGATACGGTACAGACAGACAGACAACCTCCTGTCCCCAGGGAGTGCCCATTCTAACGGGAGGAGATAGTGTTCAAAAAGAGGAGCTCCTCAGGCATCAGAGAGCATACGGCTGGGCGAAAGTAGTTGAAAAAATGTCAAATCTTAGACCTCAGGAAAGAATCTTTTTTGCCAGGAAAAATAGCACTTTTCACTTTGGCCTTGTACTTTCCTTAGAGACCTCTGATGAAGGGAGTTCTCACACAGGAAAATCTCAGACCCCAGGCCAGTTCTTATCCAGAGCTCTGAGCACACATTCTCCCTGAAATGAAACTCGTTCTTCAAGTTTTTCTGGAAGACTTTCACATAAACAAAGTATTTCCATCCATCTCTGAGAAGAAATTAGCCGATATGGGAAGGGGACCTTATTATGTCCTCAGGATAATGTGTTTGAAGGTATAGAACTTAACACACGTGCTCGTGAACATCATACTCACGTGGTTTATTAGATAGCTCCCAGTGATTGCAGCCTTTGTTTTTCAGACTGGAACGCTTACCGAAGATGGCTTAGACCTTTGGGGCATCCAGAGAGCAGAAAATGCACAGTAAGAATTCATTCGGTTTTCTGCTTTGGGATTCTAATAAGTTTTTTTGCATCTTGACTGGCTATTTATCATGTTGTAAAGTAAAATGCATTGTTAGGCCTTCTGTGTTGCCCTTTGAGGCTTTTCAGGCAGGAGGAAGAGTAGAGTTTTCACGGAGAGAAAAAGTCGCATCGATAACCCATTGTTAGATACTTAGAGATGTCTCCCTGGGCCCCAGTGGAGTCTCGGGCTTCAGTATCCTGGGTCTCAGGTGGAGGCCCCTCTGAGTCATTGGTCCTAGCTTTGGGAGGACTGGGTAAAAGGGCCCGGCAAGGGGGACATGCAAGGAGTTTCCCTGCAATTTTCTGCTTTCCAGGCTGACAGGATATTTAGAACAGCCTTTGTAAATTCCTGGAGCGATGGTTTGGGGCCTAGGCTTTTCTCACAGGTTTGGGTCTTTTCAGTTTCCAAATGCCGGAGGAGAAAGCATGCAGTGAGAGCCTGGTGAAGTCGCATTTTGTCGCATGCATGGCCACCTGCCATTCCCTGACAAAAATTGAAGGGCTGCTTTCTGGTGACCCGCTGGATTTGAAGATGTTTGAGGCGATTGGATGGGTAAGAGGAGCTTCCCGTTGTATGACCCTGAGGTGGAGGTGTCCTGACCACTTACTCCTTGTTGGTGGGAATTGAGCACATACAATTTCCCCTTTGGAGTTTCTGCCTTTCCAAGGAGCAAATCAGAGACTGAGGGTGTCACACCTTCTCAGCTGTGGGGCGCGAGTCCCAGAGTTCTCTGGTTCTCCTTGTCTCCATCTGGGCTTCTTCGCTTGGGATGGGTGAGGGGCTGGGATGTTGCATGGGACACACAGAGGTCTTGGTTAGCCTTTTTTTTCCTTTGCACTCTTATGTATCTGATAGCTTTAAAAGCATGGCTCAGAGAAGGGTTCTCTCAGGTCCCCAGACAAAGGCCAGGTGAGGTAGCCCTGCTCTTGATGGCCTCCTGCTCCAGCCCCAGCTCTTTTGCCATCCATGGCACTAGAATGCTCCCAAGCCCTACCCTGGAGAAGGAGGAGACCTTCATTTTCCTTCCATTTCTTGGTGTTTTTGGCATGACTCCTCTGGGCTTGTTCTGTAAAGACATCCCAGAGCTACTGGGAGGGCTGGTGTTTAGTCCTGGCTTCTTTGTTTGCTCTTGTTGCCTTCTCCAGGGTCCTCCTACGTTCCGAGCGTGGTGGCTGCTTGGGAGATGGGCAGTTTGTTCTCCTCCCAACATTCCACTTGAGTCCTTTGGATCAGATTTGCAAAATTCCTGATCAGTTGGGCAGTTGACTTCCCAGCGCCCTTTCATTCCTGTGTTAGGTTGTGGGGCAGAAAACCAAGTCAAGTCCTCCAGACCCTGTCTGGCCATCTGGCCGTCTGTCTAACTGCTTTCCAGTTTTTCTTATCAACTTAAAGTCAGTGAGCATTTTATTATATGCAAAGAACAGAAGAGAAGATTTTAGAGATTGGAAACATACTGTGCTTTTTTTTTTTAAGTCAAACATTATCTTTTTAGCTGCCAGCTCATTACACAGATTGCTGACAGTGCAGGACACCCCCGGTTTGACTGAGGAGCATATAGGGTTTTGTTGTCACCAGGCCTCTAAGGAGTATTACGTTGGAGGTCAAGTCCTTGACTCTTCTCGCCTCTCACTTCTGTACCCTTCTCTTCTTATTGGCTTCCCACTGCCCGGCCCTTTGCCAGGGGTTTCCTCCCACTGAGGGGCCTAAAGCCCCTCCCTACCCTGTAGATGGCAGATTTTAGGAAATTTGATTCACTTAAGTCACAGTAGAGTTTGGAAAAGCAATAGGCTTAAGCCTCCTTGTTTCTTATGTTTAAAAAGAATTTGTTCAGTTAATCTTGAAGGGGTAGAGACAGTAACGTACAGAGTCATAGACAGTTACTCAGGATGCCCACTCATCCTACAGTGATTTGCTGGCATTCCTCCTCCCCTCCCCCAGTGTTGAGGAAAGGTCTTCAGGCCAGGGTCTGTGTCAGGCCTGTGTGACGGTGTGGGGAGAGGTCGGGCCGGCTCAGGCTGGGCCGCTTTCATTCTCACCTCCTTCTCTTTAGCTTCTGGAAGAAGCGACTGAAGAAGAGACCGCCCTTCACAACCGCATCATGCCCACTGTTGTCCGTCCTCCCAGACAGCTTCTTCCGGAGCCTAAACCTGCTGCAAACCAGTCCATGGTAGGATGGCGCTGCACATCAGCTGCTGCGCAGCGGAACTTACTTGCTTTTGTTTTTTTATTTTTTGTGTGTTTGAAGTTAGGGAACCTCCCCTTCTGCTCATGCATCAGTCCTCGAGGCAAGAAGGGCTGCTTTGCCTGGTGGCGCCTTGTGATGCCTCTGTGTTGGGTGTTTATCCACCAGAGAGCTCCAGGGGAGCCTCATCCTCCGGGGTGCCTCCCTCCCTTATTTCCCATTTTTTATGTAGAGCTTTATTGTGATTTTCTGCACTCAGAAGTGACTCAGTGGGATAGAAATGACTGTCTAGCTGCTTTCTGAAAATAAGCGTCTGTGGCAGAAGGCACAAAGCGGGGCAGTGCCTGCTTGGCCTAGGTATAGATCTCTGTGAAGGAGAGAGCCTGCAGAATCCTGGCCTAGTGAGGACTTTGGTCAGGGCTGAGGTTGTCCACGGCTCCTGCACACTGATTGCATTGAGTCCTAGAGCATGGCAGAGTCTTCCGGAAGAGAAGCTTGATTGTGTTCCAGCCTTGCATCCACACAGGCCTGGCTGGGCCTGCGGGAGAAGGTGGGGCTGCCTTCACCAGTCATGTGGCTGAGCCTTCCTGCATGGTTACCTCCTCTCCTCTCTTCTCCCTTCCCAGCTGCACCCTCAGGGACGTGGGTGACTTTGCGGCGCCACCTCCCCAAGTGCCACCCTGACCCCTGCTGTCTGCTCCCTTCCTCCTTTTCTCCCTTTTCCCATCCCCAGACATCCTACTCTCAAACTGGACAGCCTGTTTTCCTTTAAACCTTTTCCTTTCTCTGTCTTCTCTCCCCTCTTCCTTCCCCTATTGCATGTTCCCTCTTACTCGCCAGGGAAGTGGGGGGATCTCGGAATACTGCATGCTCTTCCCCCCGTCACAGGACCCCTCCAAGGCTCCCACCATCCGCGCGTGTTCTTGTTGTCCCCTGACCTCCAGCATGCTCTCCTGTCTGTGAGTCCAGAGCTTGGCTGGCAGCCTTCCTCTGGTCCCTCTCTCTTGTCCTCCTCCTTGGGAGCTTGCGCAGACACAGCGATGCTCTCTGTGCCACCCAGCCTCCCCGTTCCCCTGAGCTCCCTGTCATTCCCATGCGCGTCACTTCCATGTTCCTGAGCTCTGCCCACAGTCCGTCAGCCTTCCCCAAGCATGGAGTATGTGCTTGCTGACCTAAGGACCAATTGGATAAAGAATCTATTGCCCAAATGCCAGTGTGTATCAGAAGTAGAATAGCTTCCCCAGACAGCTAGTCTGTGATATGGTGTATCTAATACTTACTGCATGGATGGGCAAGAGAGTAACGGCCACCTTGCTTTCAGCAAATGGTAGGGCCCCTTGGCTGGCCTCAAGCTCCCCCAGAAGCCAAAGCTCATCTCTTAGATATGGGCAATGTGCTGGTGTTGTGCTATGGTGTGGAATGCCCAGGAGAGCCAGGTGGAGGGAGGCTAGGTGAAAGCCCCCAGGCTCCTCTGCTGCTACCCCAATGTGTTGTGAGGAAGGCCTCTGGCACTTGAGAGCCTTGGGAGGGCTTGGGCAAGAACTGTCCCCAGTGCCCACAAGAGGGTGACTTTGTGGTCAGCCTCACTGGAGGCTTCCTGGAGGCTTGGCTCCATTACAGAGATGGGAGTGAAAGAAAGTTCTAGGTGTGAAACATTTCACTCTGAGCCCTTTAGCACGAGTCTCAGTGGCCTGGCTCCCCTCAAGCACCAGGAAAGGCTGGGCCTGGGTCAGCCTGACTTTGTTTTTTCCTCATATTTCCAGTCCCTTCTGCCACTTCCCAAATGAAGGACATTTGTAAACCTTTTTTGGTGGTACTTGCAGCCTCAAGTAATATGTGATTTTTCTCTTTCTCTTTTCAGGAGCTTTTCGAGCTTTCTGTAAGTGTTGTCTCTCTTCTTTTTTCCTGAGTCATTTATTTGGGGCGTGGGGGGCGGGGGATGGTGTCTGCGGGGTGATCCCCACTGCGTATCTCTCATAGGCCAACTATGAGATAGGAATTGTTCGGCAGTTCCCATTTTCTTCTGCCTTGCAACGAATGAGTGTGGTGGCCCGAATTCTGGGGGACAAGAAGATGGATGCGTACATGAAGGGGGCCCCTGAGGTCATCGCCAGCCTTTGTAAACCAGAGACAGGTAAGGCAGGCTTGCAGTGGGGAGAGAAACATGGGCCAGCTCTTGGGCTGGCAGACAGACAGGAAGCCTCTGGTTTTTCTTTCAGTTCCCAGAGATTTTGAAAATGTGTTGGAAGACTACACGAAACAGGGCTTTCGGGTGATTGCCCTGGCACACCGGAAACTGGAAACCAAGCTGACATGGCACAAGATCCAGAGCATTAATAGGTGAGAGGGGTCGGCTGTGGCCAGGGGTGATTTTACTGGAGCACATTTAATATGAATTTCACGTTATTGGGCAGCAGGGGAACCTCCCCTTCCTCTGTGGCCTTCTGGTTGCTCCCCCACTGCTGGGCGTCTGATTTGGCACCTCCTGGGCCTGCAAGTGTTTTCCTCCTCATGGCTCTCAGATGCCCATTTTCCTGCCCAGTTTCAGCTGCAGCTGTAGCATGATCACAACCTCTCCCATTGCCTTCTGTTCATGTTATATGTCTTCTTCCCCCATTTCATTTGTTTTTGTATTCCCACCATGTTGCATATGCCTGGCCCTTATAAATAAATGCTTGTGGATTGAGTGCCACCTGATGCATGTGAGAGAAATGATATCTCTTTGTTGGCTGGACTGGGGCTTCTTCAGCCTCTCCACATTTAATGGGGTCTCATGTGTGTTCTTTGTGGACTCAGCAGCTTCACTAGGGTCCTTTCTCATCTCTGGTTAGGTGTCTAGGTCTCTTTTGAGCTTGGCATCTCCATCATTACACTCTGACTGTTGGACGCACGGGAAGGGCGATTCAGATGAAGATCTTTCAATATGAACCCAGGGACAGTGAAGACAACAGAAAGAGAGGAAGTGACTGGTGTAGGGACAGTCTCCCAGGAGAAAGGGAAGAGATGAGTAGAGAGTCCAAGTAGAGGTACTGAGGCAGAGGGAAAAGTGGAATGGTGGAAGGGAGATTCATGGCCAAGAGCAGGGAGTGAGTCAACCAGTTGGGTGTAGTCAGTGACTGCTGTGCCTGCCAGGCGCCAGGTGAGGGCTGCCTTGCCTGCCTTTTGCCTCTGTCCATTCCTTCAGCTTTCCTTCACTTCTCCATCGCCTGCAGGCTGCTTTATAGCTTTGCTGTTTTCTCCAAGGCTCTTAGTGAGCTTGGCACGCTCGGTTCTCTTTGCAGCTACTGATAGTAGCAACCATCCACCTCTTTCTTCTGAACTTTCTCTTTCCTGGACTGCTAGGAGAGTGTTCTCTCTTGGTTCTTCCATGTGTTTCAGTATCTTTTGTGAGATCATCCTATGTCTTCTTCCATCACCACAAGTATGGATGATTCCCCAAGGCTAGGTCTTTTTATATTTTTTGTCTTTATTTATCTGCTGTCTCTGTCCTAGCATCCTTCCATATCTCTCCACATTTCTAGACTAACCACTCCCAAATATCTGTTTCTAGGCCCTTATTACTAGCTACTACCTTTGTGTCCTGGAGACATCTCTAGGTTAAACATTCCAGCCTCCTCCAAATTTCTCTTCACTCCTCTAAATTACTCCTTTAAATTTCTCTCTTTCTGCTGTTGATGTCACTGACCTTCCAACTTCTCAGGTTTCAGACCTTAGGATGTCCCAGTCCCATGTTGTCTCATACAATCACTTGCCAAATCTTATTGAGTCTAATTGGACAGCATCTCTTTTGGCCTTATTCAATCAGTCTACGAACATTTAGTACGTGACTGCTCTGTGGAATTCAGCCAAAACTCTTTATAGAGCAAAAATGTAAATATGGGTGTGTTATAAACATGTCGTAGACCCCAAGCCCTCAAGAAGCTTATAGTCTAATGAGGGAGAATAGTGGATTAACAAATAGGCACAAAGCAAACTTGATACGGGATAAATAGGAAACAGTCTTACTGCAAATTAAGAGCTTGGAAAAGGCTTCTTGTAGAAGGTGGAATTTTAATGGGACTTAAAGGAAGCCAGGAGGTGGAGATGAGGAGGGGAGAGCATTCCAGGTCAGGGAGATGGCCAGAAAATGGCCAGAGATGGCAAGTCTAGTTGGCAGAATCACCAGGAGGCTGAGGTCACTGGATTGAAGAGTGTAGGAGTAAGAGAAGGGAATAAGGTGTAAAGAGACTGGAATGAGTAGGGACAGGTAATGAAAGGCTTTGAATGCCAAGTAGAAGATTTT